>JAQZBX010035524.1:0-24537 GCA_029593785.1 Cabassous unicinctus
AACATATACATACACACATGCAAATATATCCAAACATTCTAGAAAGACAAACTATTGCTTTAGGGGAAGAGTTTGGTTAGACCCTAAGTTGCAGACCAGGGTGCCTGCAGAAAAAACCAGAACATTCTTGAGAGATCCTCACCTGCCAGATTTACAGACTGTGTAAAAATATCATCCTGGGCACTTCGGGTTCTGTTGTCTTCTTTGATGAACTCCAAGTATGGCACTGCCTCATTTAAGGTAGTAGGAGTTAGCAAGACATCCACTCCAGAGTTAAAAACATCCACAAAATCATTGGCAATAAGCCGCCTCACTTTCTGTGCTTTGATGAAATAACTCTCATAGTTTCTGTGAAAAAAAAATTGATAATATTTTAGAAGCTTTTTGTTATTTCTTTGACTCAATTCTCACACATTAGGCTTGTTAAAGAACCACTGGATTCTTGGCCTTTAAAAGCAGGCATTACTAAAATTCCTAACAACATATAAAAGTAAATTTTGTTCAACTATGCCGTTTTTCTGAAAATTTAGATATCTTGAATTTAATTAACCAGAATCGTTTCTACACATATAATGACAAAATATTAACAATTCCAGGAAAATCAGGTGTATAGCAATTAAATGACTTTCTGAAGGTTACAAAATAGGTAGTGATAGACATTGGACTAGAATTTAGGTCTCCAGAGGACCTTTCCAATCTTCTTTCTTTTACAATGTCTTATTTTATCTATAGTAGAATTAATAACTCATCCTCATTATTAGGATTCTGAGGTTTTGCAAAATTCTAACATGCTATCTGAATTAGACACTAGGAAACACTCCTAGAAAATAGGTTCTTGAAACCCAGGGGCAAAGTATGCAGTGTTTGCAATTTTGTATTTTGTAGATAGGCATAACCCAGGAGTGGAAAAAAAAAATCCAAGAAGGGATGTTTACTGAAGAGATGAAGGAAAATGTCAGACTTAGGTGTGAGTATAAGTCAACAATGCAAAGAAAATGAAAAAGAAACACATTTTAGATCCTTTTAAAGCTGTTAAGGGAGGCTGGTAAAAGTAGCTAATTATTCTATACTTCAGTTTCCTCAACTACACAATAAAAGGATATAACAACTCCAGTCCTACTAAGGACCAAATAAAATGAGACAAAAATGTGAAATCCTTTTTACCCTCAAAGAGTGCTACAGAAATATCAGGTGTCCTTACTATCATTCGACTACAGGTTGAATGCAGGCATCGACCCAAGAGATAATGCAGGCATCGCGTATCGTCACAACAATAACAGTTAATGGTTGTAATATCATATTAACAACATTATAAAAACTTGAATTTTATATAAGAACAAATTAAACTTCTCCCCACTTTAAATGTGGTAACAAAGTAGAGCTTTGCTTCCATCCATAATGGGGTAATAGGAACAGGATTTACTCTGCCACGTCAAACAACTAGAAAATTGGACAAAATACATGAAACAACCATGTTAAGATATTAAACAACAGCCATTCAGGAAAGGAAGTTCTGAGAAAATGGAAACAAATGAAATAAGTCCTTCAATTTCCCAGCTTACTGAATGGAGGCAATTTCTCAGCCCAGAGACAGGGAACCCAAACAGAGCCTGGGGGTCTCAATATGTAAGGATACAGAGAGCTGAAGTTCAGGGAAACAAAAGCAGCTAGAATTTGCAGAGCAGAGTACTGGAAAGAAGGAAGCAGCACACACAGCGAGAGAGCTCTAAAGATTTGCAGAGAGGTTCCTCGAGTCTTGGCTGAGTACTGATCTGTGTATGCATGAGAGAAAATTCCAAGGCTGGGGAAACAATCACTGAAATGCAGTAGGCCAAAACAATTTCTAGAACTCACACGGGTTAAAAATAGATTATGTTATCACCAGCCAGAGTAGAAAGACCTTGTAATACATGGGACATCTTATAGAATCTTTAAAGGTATCATCTTAAAAGTAGAGTTAAATTAGCCCTAGAATAAAGGCTGCTTTGAATGCAACCTAACAGAGCTTAAGAGCAAGCACTGAAAGGATCCAACAGATTCCAAGTAACATAACTATATCCCAGAACAAAATCAAATACTGTTTAAAGGAATACAACAAAAATCCAGCACATGACAATGTAAAATTCACAGTGTCCAGGTATGCAAAGAAGCAGAAAATATGATCCCTAACCAGGAAAAAAAATCAATCAATAGAAACAGATCCATAAACAACAGAAATCTTGGAATCAGTGATAAGTACATTAAAATAGCTACTATAGATTTGTTCCATATGTTCAAGAAGGTAGAGGAAAACATAAAATGATGAGAGAAAAAGATCTACGTGGAACTTCTAGAGACAAAGATATAATATATGAAATTTTAAAAATTACTGGATGGGATGGACAACAAAGTGACACAACAGAAGAAAATAAAAAATAAATGATTCTGAACACAGTAATGGAAACTGTACACAAAAGGAAGCACAGAAAGAAAAAATACTGGAGGGGAAAGAAAGAACAGAAATTAGTGTACTGTGGGACAACATCAAGCATAGTCCTAGAAGGAGAGGTGGGAGAGGGCAGAAAAAACACTTGAAGAAATAATGGCCTACCTTTCCCCAAATTTGACTATTAATCTGCAGATCCAAGCACTCAGTGAGCTCCCAAGCAGAAGAAATAAGCACAAAAACATAGCAAGGCACATAGTCAAATTCCTGAAAACTAATGACACAGAGAAAAAGCTTACAATCAGCCAGAAAAAGACACTATATATACAGAGGAACAAGAAAAGAAAGACAACACACTTCTCAGAAACTATGTAAGCCAGAAGACAATGAACAATATTTTTAAATTACCAAAAGAAAAAAACTATTTACCTAGAATTTTATATCCAACAAAACTATCTCTCAAAATTAAAGGTGGAAGACACCTTTACATATAAACAAAAGCTGAAAGAATTCAATGCCATTAAGCCTAACAACAATAAATATGAAAGAAAGTTCTTCAGGCAGAAAGAAAATAGAAATTTGAATCTATGCAAAGGAGTAAAATGTGCCAGAAATGGTGTAGAGATAAATATATATATATTTTTTCTCATTTTAAATCTCTTTAGAGAGAAAATGTTATCACCAGCCAGAGTAGAAAGGCAAAAATAAAAGAAAGCAGGAAAAGGGATTAGAAGAAACAAAATACAGATGGGACAAATAGAAAAAAAAATAACAAGAGGAAGATTTAAATGTGCTTTAAAAGTAAATATTTATACCAATTAAAAATAAACTCTGGTTTCCTAATTCAATAAATTTGTTTTTTTGAGAAAAAGGTCATAGAAGAATGACAAAATTCTCAACTGAGGTATCACATGGATAATAGTGTTAAGACTTTTAATAGTTCCTGGCACACAAACTGACTTTATAAGATAAAAAAATAAAATGTACCCCAAATCCCATTTTTCCTATCACTCCATTTCTACCCCTCCCAAAACAAGCAAGTAAGCCACAAAAACCCCCCAGAAAACAAACAAACTTGACTCAGCTTGGGACTGACTCACTAGGAAGGGATACTAACAGGAATTCTCACTTCTTTTCCTCAATATCCCCAAATGGTGATCACGGAAGATGCTTTCATACTCCTCTCCCTCAATTCCCTGAGGATTTACTATCTTATACAGTCCCATGTTACAATTTTTAGCTTTCCTTCTAGTAATATACATGACCTTAGACTTTCTCTTTCAACTACTGTCATACCCATACAATAGCACTGCTAGTTACAAACACCATGATATGCTTTAACCATTTCTATTTATTTCCAAAGATTTAAAAACAACCTTTTTAACAATTCTGCACAGATTAACCCTCAGGTTTCCTTTTTCTACTCTCCTTCTGATTTTTGGTCACAAATATTCTAATTTTTAACACCAAGTGTTTACACAGTATATTTAGTTCATAATAGCACAATCATATAGTATTTGTCCTTTTGTGTCTGGCTTGCTTCACTCAACATAATGTCCTTCAGGTTCATCAATGTTGTCATATGCTTCACAACTTCATATCTTCTTACTGTTGCACAATATTCCATCGTGTATATACACTACAATTTGTTTATCCATTCATCAGTTGATGTTCATCTGGGTTGTTTCTAGCTTTGGACAATAGTGAATAATGCCACTATGAACATCAGTGTGGAGATGTCTGTTCATGTCTCTGCTCTTTGTTCTTCTAGGTATATATATAGCAATGGTATTGCCAGGTCACATGGCAAGTCTATATTCAACTTCCTTAGGAACTGCCAAACAGTCCTCCACAGTGGCTGTATCATTTTACATTCCCACCAACAATGAATAAGCGTTCCTCTCTCTCCATATCCTCTCCAATATTTACAGTTTTCTGGCTTTTTAATAGTGGCCAGTCTAATAGGTGTGAAATGATATCTCATTGTTTTGATTTGCATTTCCCTAATCGCTAGTGATGTTGAACATTTTTTCATGTGTTTCTTTGCCATTTGTATTTCTTCTTTGGACAACTGTCTTTTCAAGTCTTTTGTCCATTTTTTAATTGGGTAGTTTGCCTTTTTATGGTTGAGTTGTATGATCTCTTTGTATATCATAGATATCAAACCTTTAACGGATGTGTGATTGCCAAATATTTTCTCCCATTGAGTTGGCTGCCTTTTCACCCTTTTGACAAAGTCCTTTGAAGTGCAAAAGTGTTTAATTTCCTTTTATGCTATTACAATGACCTATCTATTACTTCATTTTGTTTCCTGAGATATATAATATGTTTCTAATCAGTAATATTTTGCAAATATAACACCTTTGGCTTAATAAAGTTCTTTGCTTAGGAAAGTTCTCAGCAATTTTCCAACTCCTAAGCCATTTTTAAGCATCTGGTCAATATGTAAAAAGGTCTTTTAATATGGATTATAAAGAAAAAGTATTTTTGGAAAAAAAATTCTATTAGCCCTGAAGAGATACACAAATTAATTAAATGCTTTCTGCCCTTAAGGCAAGGACAAAACCTCTAGGAAGCTACTCATAACAATAACCACTCTTTTTCAGACTTCTCATGTCCTTAGACAGACTTGGTGATACGAAAGATGAATCCTATTAGGAAGATCATAAAAAAATTTATATTGAAGTCAATCTAAGTAGGAGTCATGTTCCTTTAGAATTCCTTCTTGAAGCAAATAGACATGTAAAACAAGGGAAAACTAACTTAATTCATTGCATTTTTTCAAGAGACACCTATATAACTCTGCTTAAGGTTCTAACAGCAATAAGCCAAAATGGCAATAATTGCCAGGGGACATTTAGTGAGGCTAAAATCCTCAAGGCTTCCTACTTAGTTTGTACTAATCATTTAGCTAGAGCATCAATATTTTTTTGGTTTTGCATAACCAGGAACCAAAAGTGAAATAAACAGATCCTTTCTAATTCAAATCATATAGCATTTTGCTTCTTTAGCAAATCTCTTGACTTAGAAGACCTGGTAGACATGGCACTATTTTATTCTTGAGGTTTTAAGAGTGGGGATAATTCCTAAATTAATTATCTTACTCTTTTAATAAGAAAAAGTTTCCTGAGAGAATTCTTCCTCTCACCACATCATTAAACCCTTCTCGTCTGGTTGCCGCATACATGGCTTCAGTAGACACATCAATATCACATCTGTGACCTGAAAATAAAAAAGAGATAAACACTATGTGAAAAGAAAGCGAAGTTTTGGCTAAGAACCACATTTATGACCAATACTAAAATTTAGTGAGATTGTCTTGAATATTCCTCTCCTTCATCTGCCTTGTGTCACGCTGAGCAGTCTAGAACCAAGGAAAGAAGAAATAACCAAGAAAGAAACCTAATATGTTCACTTCCTCATTCATTCATTCAGACCTTTATTGAGCACCTACAATGTAGAATCATGACACTAGATGGGACAAGAATACAAAGATCAGATACTATACCTTCAAGACATTCACAGTTCAGAAAGGTGAACTAATACAGATAAAAGGTTTATTTATGATGAATAGTTAAGTACAAGCTAAACTCACAAAGGTAAAATGAGTCATTTACTTTTCTGAATCATTACCACGTCTCAGATAATAATTTTCTAACACTAGTAAGTGAAATTTTCAAATGTTTGCAACTAGCTTAAAAAATCCAAAATACAATCAACTTACCATATTCTAGCCCATCAAATCTTGCCATATTTGATGCCACTTCCGATGTACACAATACGTGGTAACAGACAATTGAATAACTAGTGTGGGGCAAGGACACTTCAATTACTTTAGCTCCCATAGATTCAAAGAGGTCAGCAGCTTTGGACCAAAGAGATCGTATTTCAGTTGATAATTCTGGGACAAGATATTCCTGATAGGAAAAGTCAAGATGAAGAAATTGGAACATCTGTACAGATGGTTTTATATAACTTTCTCCTTTAGGACCTTTGGCAATACATTGGAAAATAGGATGATATTGCTGGTAGGTAGCTAAAAAGACTGAACCCATCTGAGTTAATTAAGAGAATATCTGCCATAACACATGTGATTTTTCAGGGAATTTCACTATGGTGTTACAAAATTTTTTTATTATAACATGACTCACTCTATTTTTTTAAAGTAGTTTTATCAAGATATATAGTTGGATACAATCTATCCAAAGTGTACAACCAATGGCTTTTAGTATAATCACAGTGCTGTGCACTCATCACCACAAAAAATTTTAGAAGAATTTCATTACTCCAAAAAGAAAAACTCCACACACCATAGTAGTCACGTCTCGATCCCTCAATCCTTCCCCAGTCCTACATAACCACTAATCTAATTTCATCTTTATAAACGGATTTATATTTACATTTTATATGAATGGAATCATACAATATGTAGTACTTTGTGTCTGGTTTCTTTCACTTAGCATGTTTTGTTTTTGTTTTTGTCTGATATTAACATCTTGTATAATTAACACACATTTGTTCAGTTTCAAAGAAAAACAGTCTTATATATGCAATATTACCCATATTCATATTTCACATGAGGTTTTCCTAGGCTATAAAGCCCCACGTTGCATTTTTAGCTTTCCTAATTTTAGTAATATACATGACCTTAGATTTTCCCTTTCAACCACTGTCATACTCATATAATAGCACTGCTAGTTACAAACATTATGTTGTTTTTACCTTTTCTATTATTTCCAAATATTAACACACAAACTTTTTACCAATTCTGCACAAGTTAACCCTCAGCTTTCCATTCTCTAACCTCATTCTATTTTCTGGTGTTTCAATTCAAGTTATTAACTCCATGAGATTATACAATATATTTAGTTCATAATAGCACAAACATACAGAATTTGTCCTTTTGTGCCTGGCTTGCTTCACTCAACATGTCCTCCGGGTTCATCCATGTTGTCATATGTTTCATGACTTCATTTCTTCTTATAGTTGCATAATATTCCATCGTGTGTATATACCACATTTTATCCATTCATCAGAATCATGAATAATGCTGCTTTATGAACATCGGTATGCAGATGTCTGTTCGTGTAACTGCTCTCAGTTCTTCTGGATACTTAGAAGTGGTATTGCTGGGTCACGTGGCAAATCTATATTCCACTTCTTTAGAAACTGTCGGGGGGCGGATGTGGCTCAAATGGTTGGGCGTCCGTCTGCCATATGGAGGGACCTGGGTTTGATCTCCCGGACCTCCCGGTAAAATAAAAATATATATATAGAAGGCGCATGGGCTTCCAGGCTCTGTGTGCTGGTGAGCCGCCAGGCCCCGGGAGCCATGCAGCAAGATGATGACGTAAAAGGAGAGAGACAAGACGAGATGCTCCAAAAGCCCTGAAAACCAGGAGCCGAGGTGGTGCAGATGGCAGAACACCTCTCTCCTACATCGGAGGTCTCCAGGATCGAATCCTGGTGAAGACTGGAGGAGGAGGATGAGAAGAGATGAAACAGATGCAGAGAATTGTCCAGTGAATGGACACAAAACAGCAAATGCGGAAGGGGGCGTTTAAAATGGATCAATAAATAAATCTTTAAAAAAAAAAAAGAAACTGTCAAACAGTCCTCCACAATGGGTGTAACATTCTACATTTCCACCAACAGTGAATAAGTGTTCCTATCTCTCCACATCTTCTCTAACACTTCTACTTTTCTGTTTCTTTTTAAATAGTGGCCATTCAAATAAATGTGAAATATCTTATTGTAGCTTTGACTTGCATTTCCCTAATCTCTAGTGATGCTGAACATGTTTTCATGTGTTTTTTGCTATTTGTGTTTCTTCTTTGGACAAATGTCTATTCAAGTCTTTTGCCCAATTTTTAAAAAATATATTTTTTATTTTTTCTAAAAGATACTTAGATTACATAAAATGTTATATAAAAAAAATGTAAGGGGTTCCCATATGCCCCATTCCCCACACCTCCCACTGTCCCCCACATTAACAACTTCTTTCATTAGAGTGGTACATTCACTGCAATTGATGAACACGTTTTGGAACATTGCCACTAAGCATGGATTATAGTTTACACTGTAGTTTATACTTTCTCCCACCCAATTCTGTAGGTTATGGCAGGATATATAATGGCCTGTATCTGTCGTTGCAATGTCATTCAGGACAATTCCAAGTCCTGAATATGCCCCCATATTACACTTCTTTTTCCCTCTCCCTGCCTTCAGCACCTCCAGTGGCCACTGTCTCTACATCAATGATATAATTTCTTCCATTGCTAGAATCACAATAAGTCTATAGTAGAATACCAGTAAGTCTACTCCAGTTCATATTTTATTGGAGGATTCTGGGATGGTGATGCCCACTCCACCTCTTATTGAGAGGGGGCTTCAATCCCATACGGCTAATGGATGGGACTCTCTTGCTTGCAGCTGTATTCTCTTGGTTTCTTGGTATGGTGGTTGTCCATCCTCACCTCCTTGTTAGTTGTTCTGGGTGAGTCCAATGAACTGGAGAGTAGGTGTTGCAACTCTGCTGAGGCTCAGGGCCCAGCTGTTTTGCCCAATTTTTAATCAGGTCGTTTGTCTTTTAATAGTTGAGTTGTAGCATCTCTTTATATATTATGGATATTAACTGCTTCTTGGATATGTGGTTTCCAAATATTTCTCCCATTGAGTCAGCTGCCTTTTCATCCTTTTGACAAAGTCCTTTGAGGTACAAAAGTATTTAATTTTGAGGAGGTCCCATTTATCTATTTTTTTTCTTTTGCTGCTCGTCCCTTGGGTGTAAGGTCCAAGAAACCACCACCTAACACAAGATCTTTAAGATGCTTCACTATATTTTCTTCTAGTAGTTTTATGGTCCTGGCTTTTATATTTAGGTCTTTGATCAATTTTAAGTTGATTCTTGTATAGGGAGTGAGACAGAGGTTCTTTTTCATTCTTTTTGCTATGGCTGTCCAGTTCTCTCAGCACCATTTGTTAAAGAGACTGTTTTGTCCTGTTAATATGGACTTGGTAGGTTTGTCGAAAATCATTTGGCCTTACAGGTGAGGGTCTATTTTTGGACTCTCAATTCCATTCCGCTGATCGATATGTTTCTCTTTATGCCAATACCATGCTGTTTTGACCACTGTAGCTTTGTAATACGTTTCAAGGCCAGGCACTGAGAGTCCTCCCACATTGCTCTTCTTTTTATGAATGTTTTTGGCTATTTGGGTGTTCTTTCCCTTCCAAATAAATTTGGTAATTGCCTTTTCCATTTCTGTAAAGTAGACTGTTGGAATTTTGACTGGTATTGCATTGAATCTATAAATCAGTTTGGGTAGGATTGACATCTAAATGATATTTAGTCTTCCAATCCATGAATATGGAAAGTCTTTCCATTTGTTCAGGTCTTTTTAAAATTTCTTTTAGCATTGCTTTGTAGTTTTCTGCATATAGGTTCTGTCCTTCTTTGATTAAATTGATGCCCAGGTATTTGAGATTTTGTTGGTATTGTAAATGGAGTTTTCCCCTTATTTCCTCCTCAGAGTGTTCAATACTAGTGTACAAAACAGTAGTGATTTTTGTGTGTTGATCTTGTATCCTGCCACTTTGGTGAACTCGCTTATTAGCTCAAGAAGCTTTGTCATAGACATTTCAGAACTTTCTAAATATAGGATCATGCCATGTGGGAATAGTGAGAGTTTTACTTCCTCTTTTCTTATTTGGACGTCTTCATTTTTTCTTGTCTAATTGTTCTGGCTAGAACTTCTAGCACAATATTGAATAACAGTTAACAGTGGACACAGTGTGCATCCTTGTCTTGTTCTCGATCTTAGAGGGAAAGCTTTCAACCTTTCCCCATTGAGTACGATGTTGGTTATGGGTTTTTCATATATGCCCTTTATCATATTGAGGAATTTTCCTTCTATTCCTTTCGAAGTGTTTTTATAAAGAAAGTATGCTGGATTTTGTTGAATGTCTTTTCTGCATCTATCAAGATGTTCATGTGGTGTTGTTTTTTTTCCTTCAATGTTAATGTAGTTTATCACTTTAATTGATTTTCTTATGTTGAACCACCTTTGCATACCACGAATAAATCCCACTTGGTTGTGGTGTATAATTCTTTTGATATGTTGTTGGATTCTATTTTCAAGTATTTTGTTTAGAATTTTTGCATCTATGTTCATTACAGAGCTTGGTCTGTAATTTCTGTATCTTGTAGTATCTTTATCTAGCTTTGGTATTAGGGTGATGCAGACTTCATCAAATGTATTGGGTAATTTTCCCTCCTCTTTAATTTTTTGGAAGAGTTTAAACAGGATTGGTGTTAATTCTTTTCAAAATGCTTGGTAGAATTCACCTGTGAAGCAATATGGTCCTGGACTTTTCTTTGTTGGGAAATTTTTGATGACTGATTCAAACTCTTTAAATGTGAATGGTTTGTTAAATTCTTGTATTTCTTGTAGCGTCAGTGTAGGTTGTGTGTTTCTAGGAATTTGTCCATTTCATCTAGGCTGTGTAGTTTGTTGGCATATAGTTTCTCATCATATCCTCTTACGATTGTTTTTATTTCTGTGGGGTCAGACGTAACATCCTCCCTTCCATTTCTGATTTTATTTATTTGCACCTTTTTTTGTTAGTTTAGCTAGGGTTTGTCAATTTTATTGATCTTCTCAAAGAACCAGCTCTTGGTTTTGTTGATTTTTGCTATTGGTTTTTTGTTGTTGTTTTCAATATCATTTATTTCTGCTGAATTCTTTCTTTCCTTCTGCTTGCTTTGGGAATGCTTTGCTTATCTTTTTCTAGTTTCTCCAGTTGTTCAGTTAAATCTTTGATTTTAGCTTTCTTCTTTTTAAATACAGGTATTTAGGGCTATAAACTCCCCTCTCAGTACTGCCTTTGCTGTATCCACAGATTTTGATAAGTTGTGTTCTCATTTTCATTTGTATCAATATACTTACTAGTTTCACTTACAACTTCTTCTTTGACCTACTGATTGTTTAGGAGTGTGTTGTTCAGCCTCCACATGTTTGTGAATTTTCCCCTTTCTTGTCTATTATTGATTTCCAGTTTCATTCCATTATGATCTGAGAAGGTGCTATGTATAATTTCAATATTTTTATATTCACTGAGACCTGCCTTGTGACCTAACATGTGGTCTATCCTAGAGAAAGATCCATGAGCATTTGAAATAAATCTATAACCTGGTGAGTTCATGTACAACGTTCTGTATATGTCTGTTAGGTATAGCTCGCTTATCATATTGTTCAAGTTCTCTGTTTTCTTGTTTATCTTCTGGCTAGTTGTTCTATCTAATGATGTGAGTGGTCTGTTGAAGTCTCCAGCTATTATTATAGAGTTGTTTATTTCTCCCTTCAGTTTTGCCAGAGTTTGCCTCATATATTTTGGGGCACCCTGATTAGGTGCATAGATATTTATGACTGTTATTTCTTCCTGGTGGTTTGTCCCTTTTATTGGTATATAATGACCTTCTGTATCTCTTATAACTTTTTTGCATTTAAAGCCTGTTTTGTCCGCCATTATTATAGCTACCCTCACTCTTTCTTGGTTTCTGTTTTCATGGAGTATATTTTTCCAACTTTTCATTTTCAGCCAGTTTGTATCCCTGGGTCTAAGTTGAGTCTCTTGTAGGCAGCATATGGATGGCTCATGTTTTTTATACATTCTGCCAGTCTGTTTCTTTCAACTGGAATGTTTAATCCATTCACATTCAATGATATTACTGTAAATGCATTAATTACTTACACCATTCTATTCTTTGGTTTTTATATGTCATATCTTATTTTTATCTGTCTTTTTACCCTTTTGGTTATCCTTTCTGCTATTTTTGCCTTTTACATTCTCCTCCAAGCCTCATTCTCCTGTCTTTTTCTTTTGGGCTGTAAGGCTCCCTTTAATATTTCCTGCAAAGGTGGATTCTTTTTCAAGAACTCTTAGTTTCTGTTTGTGAATATTTTAAACTCACCTTCATACTGAAGGACAATTTTGACAGATAAAGAATTTTTGGCTAGCAATTCTTCTCTTTCAGTATCCTAATAGTATCATACCACTGTCTTCTAGCCTCCATGGTTTCTGATGAAAAATCCTCACTATATCTTACTGGGTGTCCCTTCTATGTCCCTGCTGCTCCCTTGCTGCTCCAAGAATTTTCTCTTTATCTTTGACATTTGATATTCTGAGCAGTATGTGTCTTGGAGTAGGTCTATTCACATTTATTCTCACTGGGGTATGCTTTGCTTCTTGGATATGTAAGTTCATTTCTTTCATGAGAGCTGGGAAATATTTAGCCAATATTTCCTCAAATACTCTATCCTTTTTACCCTCTCTTCTCCTTCTGGAACTTCAATACATGTGTGTTGTTGCATTTCGTGTTATTCAACTCCCTGAGCCCCTGCTCAGTTTTTTCCATTCTTCTCTCTCTCTGTTCTTCCTCTTTTCTATTTCAGCCATTTGTCTTCTGTATCACTTATTCTTTCTTCTGTCTTGTGTTTTTGATCACACCTATTTTGTCTTTCATTCCCATGCGCTCTGTTATTTTTCTATTCAGGTTTTCAAATTCTTCTTTGTGCTTGCTCAGTGTCTTTTTGATGTCCTGTATCTCTGTAGCCATAAAGTCTTTCAACCCATTAATCTGATTTTGGAAATTTGTATGAATCTTGTTAATTAGTTGTCTCAAATCTGAGGTTCATCTGGGGCTTTGATATATTTCTTTGCTTGGGCCATTTTTCCATTTTCTTATGGCTTATAATTTTTTGCTGATGTCTAGGCATCTGATTATGATGGGGGGTTTACTCTGATGCTCAATTTAGTGGTGGGAGGCTGTGTGTTATTGCTGTTCTTTGATTCTTGGTTCAACCTGTTCTGGGTCTTAAGGATTGTCCCTGTTATAGTTGCTCAAATCTGGGCCCTGGACCCAGTAATGGGTGCAGACCCGCTTCCTAGGGCCTTGGGGACGGGAGGATGTAAAGGCCAGAAAAAGCCTCTCTTACTTATTATTTTTAATTCCCTCCCATGCATTTCCTTGGCTGGCTAGCAGATGGTGCTCTTCAGCAGCCCTCTCAGTTCAAAGTGAGGTACAGGTGTGTTCCCTACAACAGGATCAGTGTGATAGAGGATCCTCACTGGAGGCTATTCAGAGCCTCGAAATTCAAACTTTCTCAGAGGCAGCTCTCCAACCTTTGCTGGGTGCCCCACCTCTTTTTCCAGGGTAGGAAATAATTCCACTCCCCTTTGCATCCTCAATCACCAGTCCCGGTTAGTAGAAAGCGTGATTGAGGAGGTCAGATCCCTTTAGTCCAGTGCAGGTTCCCAGGGCAAACAACGGCATGGACTTTCCCAGCCTGGAAGGGCTCGTGGGACACAGAAGACCAAATTTGTGGGTCAAAAACTCAGTCAGCCTTTGGCTTTGTCCCTCTCTCTCCCGTTTCCTAGGGAGGTGGATCCCTATGGCACCCCTCTGTCTGAAGCCACTGGCCCGAGGCCTGAGAATTCAAAATTGTTTATAGGGTGGGAGAATGCTCAGGAAGCTGCTTTAACTCACAATCTTATAGTCAAGAATCTTTTCCTTTGCCCCTCTCTCTTTGGCTGGTGTCTAGCCTTACCCTGGCGTCCTAAATCCCACAACATTTTTTCCCAGGCCATTTCTGCCTGTTCTCCAGCTATTTTTCTGGGAGAGGAGAGAGTCCCATGTCTTGCTAGTATGCCATCTTCCCGGAAGTCTGCCTTACTCTTCTTAATGTCATATTAGGAAAGTGAGTTTTAGAGTTTAGTGACCGGGTCATGTATTAAGTCCTGAAATCACTATAATCTACTGATACCCAGGAGAAACACAAGATATTCCTCTTATGATTTTACCATAATTATGCAATGATATTAATGCTAATGATGTATGCACTGCCAGAGATTCTTTCTGAAATAGGCATTTGAAAAAACTGTATAAAACTTTTTAAAGGGAAGCGGGAGTGGCTCAGTCGATAGAGCCCCCGTTTACCACATGGGAGGCCCCGGGTTCACTTCCCGGGGCCTCCTTGTGAGGGCAGGCTGGCCCGCGCGGCGCGAGGGGCTGATGTAGCAGGACCTCACAGCGAGGGGAAGATAAGCAGACATGGAGAAGACACACAGCGAATGGACACAGCAAGCACAAGCAGCAAGGGGGGGATAAATAAATAAATAAATCTTTAAAAAACAAAAACAAAAACTTTTTAAAAACAGTCATATCTTATGCCAAAATAATACTCGTGTAAATATAATATATAATTAATATTTAAGGGTATTTATGGCATGACAAACACAGTGCTAGACATTATAAGCTAGCTATAACAATATTAAAGATTGCAGATTTGGTTGAGCAGCACATATTTGTTAAATGTTTATTATGTATCAGGTACTCTGCTAGATGCTTTTCAAAGGTTCTTTCATTTAATCATTTTAACAATCCCATGATGTAGATATTATCATCCCTCATTTTATAGATGAAAAATACTGAGACTAGAGAGTTAAATAAATGTCCTAATGTTACATAGCAGGTAAGCATAGGATCTAGAATTCCCAACTAGGTCTGTTTCTAAAGTCTGTGTTCTCTCTGAATCCTTAAAAGAAGGCATAGCTATTACTTTTAGGGAATATTTTGAAGAAACTGGTATTTTCTATAGCAGTGATCTCAACTGGGGGTGATTTTGTTCTTACCTCCTCAACCAGGCAATGTTTGGAGATATTTTTGGTTGTAACAATTTGCTGGGGGTTGCGGAATGGAGGTTCTACTGAAATCTAGTGGGTAGAGGCCAGGGACGCTGCTAAACATCTTACAATGGACAAAACAGCTCCCCACAACAAAAAATTATCCAGCCCAAAATGTCAATTGAGCCAAGGGTGAGAAACCCTATTCTATAGGACATCTTATCTTAATATCTTTCTAAAAGGTTTAAGGCATTAATATATTGCTAGGTTTAAAAGTTAAAATTTTTAAAGGTCAGAAATTTAGCATATTTACATTCATACATGAATATCCCAATTGATATTGTAATAAATGTAGTAGTAATAGTAGTAATGGTGATAGCACTTATTGAGCCCTCAATATGCAAACTATGGCCCATGGGGTAGATGTGACCTGACATGTTTTTGTAAATAAAGCTTTATTAGAACACTGCCAAGCTCTTTCATTTACCTACTATCTATGGCTGCTTTCACACTATAATGGCACAATTAGGTAGTTATGATAAAGACCATGTGATCTGCAAAGCCTAAAAAGTTTATTATCTGCTTCCTTTAAAGATGCATACCATTGCTTTATATGATTATCTAATTTAATCCTCACAACTGTCTCAACTCAATATTGTTATTATCCCCATTTTACAGATGGGGAAATTGCTAAGAGAGATTAAATCATATGTTCAAGGTTACATAGCTAATAAAAGTTGCAGAGCAAGGATTCAAACCCAACCAGTCTGTTCCCAATTTTGTGCTCTATATTTGACTTCACATTATTCCTGTAAAGTAATTAATAAAAGGAGTTACCTTTGGAATTCCTATACATAGTTTGCTCACATCTGTCAAACTGGGAGGTATAAATGGTTTAACAGGGTCTTGCACCATAGTAGAGTCTTTGGGGTCATGTCCAGCCAATATACCTATAAGGAGAAATACTTATGACTGATAGATATATTGTTTTACAGTGAAATTATGATGTTTTGAAACTATATTGAATCACATAAATACCCAACACAATCGCTGCATCATCCACACATCTGGTTAAGATTCCTGGCACATCCATTGAATTAACCAAGGGAATGAGGCCATGACGGGAAACTAGTCCATAGCTTGGTTTTAAACCAACAAGCCCACAGTGGGCAGCTGGATTTCTGGTTGATCCTCCTGTATCTGATCCTAATGCCCTGGAATTTAAATGGAAATCTCTTTAAAAGAATGACATAGCTGTAATTATATTTAGAATCTACCTTTACAAAAGTATATTTTTAAACTCTATTTTCCCCCTGATTATAAATAAGAAATACATGCTCTTCAAAGAGAATTCACAAAGTTTAGGAAAGTGTAAGGAGGTAACAAAATATTCCACTACCCAAGGTAAACACTGTTAACATTTTGGCATATTAAGTCCAAGTCTTTTTTTAATGCACTTTTTTCAGAGTTGAAATCATTCTGGAATCATAATTTTTCAGCCATTTTTTGCTTATGAGCCTTGCGTTGTCATTAAAATTGCTTAAAATTTAAAGTATATATAATATTCCGTCATATAAATTGGTCATTCCCATATTTTAAAGTACATTCTTCTATTGATATACATTAAAAATCTTATACCTTTCTTTGATGTTATTTGATACTTACATAAAAAACAAAGGCAATTCTACAATATGCTTTGACAAACTGAACACACCCCTTCTAGAAATTCAAATATAGTCCTTCTGCAACCCCATTTAGGATCATGGTTAGATTTGTATTATAATTTATGTAAGCACTTAGGTTGTTTCCAATTAGAATAATAACTGTATAATAAATAATTTTGCAATAAACAAACATAAATCTTTGCCCATATGTCTAATTTTTAGACTATCATCAAGAAGAGGTGCTGAGCCAAAGAGTCTACCTAAGTTTTTGATACATATTGTCAAATTACTTTTCAGAAAGGTGATGTCAATTCATATATCCAATTGCAGTAAATAAGATTGTGTTTTAGTGTTTCATTAACATCACTGAGCACTGTTTTTAAAATTTTTGTTAACTTGATAACCAAAAAAGCTGTTAATGTGCATTTCTTTGAATAATTTTTCATGTTTATTTGCTTTTGCATTACCCATCTATGAAGTGTCTTTTTATTTCTTTGGTCAATTATCTACAGAGAATGTGCTTTTTTTTACTTAAAAAAAAAAAAAAAAAAGAAATGGATGTGGCTCAAGCAGTTGAGTGCCTGCCTCCCACACGGGAGGTTCCAGGTTTGGTTCCCAGTGCCTCCTAAAGAAAAAAATCAGACAATGAGCAAAAACAATGCACAGACAACGAACACAAATGATGAGCAAACAGACGAGGGAGCCATCTCAGAGGGGAAAAAACTATTTGAGAAAAAAATACTTTATGGGTTGTCCTGATTAGGATTATATGCCTTTTGCAAAAATCGAGATATTATATAACTATTTGATGTATAAAGCAAAATTCCTCTTTTTTGCTTTATAGCACCCACGAGACTGTTATCAATTTTGGTATGCACTTAATCCAGACACTTACATGTAACTAGTAAAATATATATATATACATATATGTAATTATTATTTTTAATAGAAATAGGATCAAACTATACATACTGTTCTGTAACTTGTTTTTCACTTAATGTATCTTGGTTATCTTTCCATGTCACTATACAGTGCTCTATCTCATTCTTTAATGGCTGAATAGCATTCCAAGACTCTTACTGGTTTAAAAACTATTATAAAAGAAACAAACAAAAAACAAAAACAAAAGGAGAATACAGTTTGGGATATATACAATCCGAAATTAGTTTGGTCTGTGCTTTCTATTGATTGGCTCTGAACTGAAGGTCTGAACTTAAAAAGGCTTGTAGCAATGACATGACACTTGTGCTTTACAGAAAATGCAAATTATATCTCCTTGCTTACCAAGTCAATTTAAGATTCAAAATTTCTAAAAGGATACATTTCTTATTAGGATTCACTGAAGGCTGTGTAATAAAGCAAAACCTACATTTCCACAGGAATTATATGTCAAAATGCCATCTTCTAAAAGCACATTTAGAAAGATGAACACTAAGCGGAGTGACGAGGATAGAAAAAAAGCACCTAATCCTACAGTCCTAACTTGTCAGAACGCTCATTAATATTAATACAATGCTATAAAATTCCAGAGATAAAATGAAATGGTTTTACTTGTTAACAAGATTTCAGAGAAACTTAAAAAAAAAAAACCTATAGCATCTAAATTTCCAGAGCTCTTAAATATATAAATAATTTATTGGTTACAATGCCTGTGAAAGAGCTTAGTTTTAGGAGATAATTAAGGAGGGATAAAATACATACAGTATTACTAAAAAAACACATTCAATTTGGTTTAATTGAGATCAATAAAATAAATATATAACAACAGTATTTAGTTACTCTTCTTTAGTAGGAAAGAAATGCTTTACAGTATAGTCCTGCTATGTTCTCAAATAGAGGGGCGGGAGTCTCTTGAGAACATAGGCAGTGCTTAATAGGGGAGGACAGTCCAGTATGTCAAACCCTCAATGTTGTCACAAGTAACTATGAATCTTGTTCTTCAAGGAGTGAAGCTTGGTGGTTGCTGTGGGTCCCGAGGGGTAGGGGAGAGAGCAATAGAATAGATGGAACATGGAGCATTTGGGGGGTGATGCAATTGTTCTACATGATCTTGCAATAATGGATACAGGCTATGTTAAATTTCATCAAAATTTATGAAAGTGTATTATGGTCCAAAATGTAAACCATAATGTAAATCACTGACCATGCTTAGTAGCAATGTTCAATATTTGTACACCAATTTTAACAAATGTACCATCCCCATGTAAAATGTTATTAATAGCAGATTGTAGAAATGGGGGAAGATATTGGAATATGGGAATCGCCTATATTCTGTATGTGACTTCTCAAATGTATGTCATTTTTATGACACACACATACACAAAGAAATGCTTTACAAATGGGACTTACAGTATGATCTATGGATTCTTTTCAAATACAAAGTATGTGACATATGAACAGATCAGATCCTAACAAACTTGAAAAAAACCTTATTTACTGACATATATTTTTGGTTATGGATTTATGAAAACATTATTTTAAATATCCTATTGATAGGTACTAGGAACATTTTTTTCTTTTTTTTTCTTTTTGTTGCAAAAATCATATTTATCTTAAGGATAAAGAATTACTAATAGTTTAGCTCAGCAGCATTCAACCAAAGTCAGGGGATGTTAGTCCTTAAATATTTGTACAATTAGTTGGCAGATACCCAAATGAATTATTAAAAAGTGAAATCCAATGAAATACATTTATACTAACTGGTTTATGCTGCAAGATCATAAACTCATGTTCTTGAAAGAACCAGATACTATAGAGGAAAGAGTTTAAATGTTAAACTATACACAGTGTAGCATATTATAAGATATAATTGTGATATACAATTATTGAGCACAAATAGCTCAATGGTTTCTAAAAAGAAATAAAATACCAAGATATTAATTGACATATAGATTTTGCATATGGTTTATGACTATTTGGACTTAGTTGACTTTTACAATGCAAACAGAAAAAAGCATCTTACGCAAAGCATGTGAATGCTGATACGGCAGCTGCACTACCACCTGAGCTTCCTCCAGTTATTAACCAATTTAAACCTTCGTTCTCGCCATGGTGCTTCTGCTTCCTCTTTTCTCTATATTGCTTTGAATAACTCCAAGGGTTTTTAACTGGTCCAAATATACTATCTGTGCTTCCAGATCTGAGATAAAGAAATTAAGCAAGACACCTTAGTAAAACTTACATTTTATGCGTAATTTTCATCTCAAGATTATATTACTTACCTCTGATGCTCATTTGCTTTAATTAATCCACTGTAACTTCATCTAGAAAAGGTTGGAAGCCTACTCAAATACAGCTTTATGTGTCCTAACTAGGAAACCGCCAAGAAGGCAGAGGATGGGAAGTAAAAGCATTTGTGGTAGAAAATAGAGAAAACTAGTCTGCTAACAAGATGGAAGAAAATTTTGTCCTAATTGATCATCCAATGTAGCTAAAGTTGATTTCCTTTGTCACTTTTAGGACAATAAATGGGTCCTAAATATTCAAACAGGTAACAAGAATTCTTCTGAAAGAATATCTTAATCAGAAGTTTTAAGAAAAGCATTTTAAGTGGGATGCTAATAACTCTTTAAAAAATCTTTGAAATAATTTCAATCCTACAGATAAATTACAAAAATAAAAATAGTATGAAGAACACTGCATACTCTTTACCCAGATTCACCTCATTTTACCCCATTTTATCATTTGTACACGCTGTGTAAGTCTATATATGTACACATAAACAACCTTTCTTTTTCTAAATCACTTAAGGGTAAGTTATTTACATCATGGCCCTTTATTTCTAAATACTTTAGTATGTATTTAGTATACATTTCCTAAGAATAAGGATATTCTCTTACATAGTCACAGTTTAGTTATTAAATCTCAGCAAATTTAACATTAATACTTTAATATACATAATCCAATTTTGTCAGCTGACCCAATATTGACTTTTATAGTAGTTCTACCACCCCCTCCAGTACAGGATCTAATCTAGAGTCAGGTATTATATTTAATTGTTATGTTTCTTTAGCTTCTTTTTCCTTTTAATCATTCACTAGCCAACAGACAATGGGTTGTTTCCAATGCTTGGAATTATCAGTAAAGCCACTGCAAACATTTTACTGAAGGTCCTAGTCAGTACTTTTGTGTAAAAGTTAGTATCTTGAATAAATACCTAGGAGTAAGATTGCTGAGTCACATGTTATGTTTAACTTTATAAGAAACTGCCAAACTATTTCCAAAATGGCCAAATTGTTTTTGCATTCCCCACCAGCAATGTATAAGATATCCGGTTGTTCTGCATCCTTGCAGAGCTTGGCACTGTTGGGTTTTTTTTTTTGTTGTTTGTTTTTTGCCATTCTGATAGGTATGTGTATCTCACTGTGGCTTCAATTAGCATTTCCCTAATTACTAATGTTGTTGAGCATTCTGTCATGTATTTATTTGCCAACTGTATATCTTTTTTGATGAAATGTCTGTTCAAATCTTTTGCCCATTTTTAAAAAATGGGTTATCTGTGGTTTTTTTTTTTTTTTCTTCATTATTGAGTTGGAGGAACATCTATATATCCTGGATACCAATTTTTTCTTAATTATGTGTTTTGAGGCTGTGCCTTCTTTTTTTTCACTTTTTAATGGTGTATTTCAAAGAATAGAAGTTCTTAATTTTAATGAAGTCTAATCTATCAAATTTTTATTTTATGGCTCATGTGTTATCTGTCCAATCTAAGAAATCTTTGCCTAACTCATGGTCATGAAGATTGTCTCCTAAGTTTTCTTCTGTAAGTTTTGTAGTTTTTAGGTTTTACTTCCTTTAGCCTCTTTTAATCTGGAATGTTTCCATAGCCTTTCTTTGTCTTTTATGATGTTGACATTTTAACAGACTGTTTCTCATTTTGGATTTATCTGCTGTTTCTTTGCTATTAGATTCAGTTATGCATTCTCAGCTGGAATACTGCATAGCTAAGGTAGTTGCCTTCTCAGGGAATCACATCTGGAGGCACATGATGTAGACCTCACCCTCATTTGTGATATTAATTTTGATTAGCCAAGCAAGGTGATGTCCTAATAACCTATGTTTGAGTTTATTTCCATGGATTACTTCTTTAATATATATTTACTGAGTGCCAAGAATATCACTGTGAACAAGTCAGTCAAGGACTCTGCTTCAATGAAGCTTATAGTCTAGTTAGGGAACAGATCAAGCAATTTTTACAAATATGACAGGTATTATAAAAGGGAAACTAAAAATTGCTTTTGGTGAGAAACTAAATGCTTTTCTCTAAGATCAGGAACAAGGCAGAGACTGCTCTCACAACTTCTATTGAATATTCTACTGAAGGTCCTAACTGGTGAAATGAGGCAAGAAAAAGAAGAGGAAGTAAAACTGTCTTTATTTGTGTACTACATGATCATCGACAATAAAATATCCCAGAGAATATGCAAAGATCAATTGGAACTAATAAGTGAGCTTACCAAGGTCATAGGATACAAGGTTAATATAGAAAAATCAAGTACATTTCCATAAACTAAAAACAATAAGAAATTATTTTTTAAAAATACCATTTTCTATAAGATAAAAAAACATGAAATACGTGGGGATAAAGTATGTGCACGATGTATATGCAAAAAATATATAAAATATAGCTAAGAAGAATTCAACAAAAGACACAGATGTAAGAAATATGAGAGAAGTTCAATTTTACTTACCCCATAGCAAACTCATCTAAATTTGTTTTTCCCATAAGTAGAGCCCCCTGATTCAACAACTTCTGAACTACTGTAGCATTATAAGGTGGTACATAACCTGAAAAAAAAATTCAGTTATTTTATTATAGGAGAGAAATCAGTGAACACGTAAATCACATGCAGGGAACACATTCAATTTTAAACTGCGATTAAGCAATTCATTCATATTTATATTTTTTAATTATTCCTAATTTGAGTAACAGGTTGTACTTCTTTCAAGAGTTAATTTTTTTCTACTGCCAACTGCTTTATTTTTGCCAAAGACAGTCTGTACATTCACTATTTTTATAATCTAAGAACATTGACTTAAACAGTACTGCAAAATATGCATGACAGTGATATACCTAAATCATCTGAAACTAATTGGAAATCATTATTTTGTACATTATATTCCACTTTGTCTTCTCAGATGATACTATTTCACAAAGTAATTTTTATGAATTTCCTGGTAGAATTAGATTTTTATTCTCAAGTAAAATCTACTGAAAAACTGTAGTGTATATTCTAAAACAATGAGCAACATTCCACCTATCAGATGAACCTGAGGCATATTCATCATAGAATATTACTTTTAGCGTGGAGAACCTTATTCCATCTCTTTTCCTTCCTTGGATCCAAACATCTTGATAAACATATTTCTGTTTGACCTACTCAATTGTAGAGAGTAACACTAGGCATCACTACATTCAGTATTTCAAGAGATGGAAGAGTCAGGGATTAAAAAAAATAACTGGACAGTGGATGCTAATGATTCACCACACCATCCTCAGGAGATAGGTAATAAGAGTAATGATAGCCACTTCCTATCTATTCCCATGTTATCAACGAGCTGTAGATAGAGGGCACCTAGTGTGTCTGTGATGATCAGGAATTGAGTCTTCAACTTCCTAACTAGGATTCGAATCATTCCTTAAAATGGCTTACCCCTGAAGAATAATTTTGTATTCTGAAAGGGCAAATAGTAAAACCTAAATATTCTAACCTAAGTATTTACTTGGAAGAAATAGCCTGAGGTTACTTTGGAATTTTAGGATTTTATTTTCAATTTAAACTGAAAAGTACCTATTTTGATAAAATTATTAATGTTGTTGTAGCAGTTTGGCAGCTTGATATAGTTATGAATTCCAAAAATAGATATTGGATTATTCTTGTAAACTGGTCTGTTAATTTGGGCATGATTAAGTTATGATTAGGACGTTGACTGGGCCACATCAGTAGGGCGTTGAGCCCTACCCTTTGGTGGGTGAGGAATCAAATATAAATGCCATGGCAAAGGACAGAGTTGGAGTAGTTTCGAGTTGGAGTTCTGATGTTCGAGTTTTGATGCTGGAGCCCGGGGAAGGCAGCAGATGGAGGAGCTTGGTCGTGAGGAAGGAGAGAAGGCCCCAGGATAGAGACAAGCCATTCGTCTGAGAGTGTACAGCTGACCTTGTGGGGAGAGGCAAAGCCTAGAGAGCCTCATAGTCTACAGCTGACCTTGTGGAGATAGCAGAGGAGCTGAGCCCAGAGACAAGCAAGTCCTAGGAAGAGAGGAACCCAAGAAGTCTGAACCCTCGCAGACATTGGCAGCCATCTTGCTCCAAAATGTGGCAATAGACATTGGTGAGGCAAGTAACTTATGCTTTATGGTCTAGTAACTGTGGACTTGTACCCCAAATAAATACCCTTTATAAAGACCAACAGATTTCTGGTATTTTGCATCAGCACCCCTTTGGCTGACTAATACAGTTGTGATTAGACATTTTTTACCTTTCAGCATGTTTGATGCACATGTTGTCTCAATGCCCAATGTGCTAAAGTTGTCTTTTACTGCGATAGGAATTCCATCTAAATTTCCAAGTGACTGACCTATGTTAAAAAGGCAAAAGAGCAATATAGGAGATAATAGTTCAAAATATAAAGACACATTAATATACATCTTAGAATAATTATTAGTTTTTAGCAAAAATACTTGAGAAATCAAGATTAGGTAAAAAATTATTATAGTTGAACATTATATAGCATCACATATCTATTAGCTTTTTTTTTTTTTTTT
>JAQZBX010035525.1:0-24534 GCA_029593785.1 Cabassous unicinctus
AATATATTTCTCCCCTTTATTTCTTGTAAGGGGTTTCCTTGATCCACCACATTGCTTTTTATCTTTATTTTGCCTGGCAAAACTAATAAAAATACTCAATTTTTGGTTATCTTTCCTCTACGATGACAAAAATTAAATTCTCCGTATCTGGTTGAAACTAGAAATTCAAGAGTTTGGTACTCACAGTTGAACCTATCATAAGTACACTTACCTTCATGTTGAAGAAAAAGTGTCCACACATTATGCTTAAGTGGTCAACCCCTGGAGTCAGACTGTCTCCATTCAAATTTTAGCTCTGATACTTAGAAGCTGTGCAACTCTGGGCAATTTACTCTACCTGTCTAAGTAAAATCCCTCATATATAAAATGACCATAATAACAGTATCTATCTTAATTAATATTTATGAGAATTCAATGAAATAATGTACTCTATATTCTCAGTTTTGTCATGTTATACAGTAAGTTTTAAAATAAAAGTTAGCTATCAATACTTTTAATAAACAGGCAGCGGACTTTTGTAATAAGGCCAGGATAGATGTAGTTTGTAAACCAGATACATAATAAAATATTCCTGCCTTTCTAGTTAGCATGCATGCAGCATAGGAAAATATTAGCCATAACACTTTTTTACTGTTATCAGTCTTGTAAATGGATGCTGGAAGTTTGTCACGGCAAAAAGATGAAGCATTAGTCTATAAGTTTCAACAAAGAATGCTATAAAAGCTATACTCTTATTTCCTCTCATAACCTCCTGTCTTCTTAAATATTCTAGCAGTTGACCATCAGCTCAATGTTTCATGTAAAGTAAAATAGTTATTTTTAATGCTTTTTTTTTAGTAGGATGGATGATATTTATTTTCCAAGTTATACATTAAGATATATGTTTTAATATGAGTCTGTTACTTTTAAATTTACAAAATTAATATCTTAAGAAAAAATATTTACAAAATCTTAAACTCTTGAAACCAGTGATAAAACATCAAATACCAGTGGCCC
This sequence comes from Cabassous unicinctus, assembly GCA_029593785.1. Classification (NCBI taxonomy): domain Eukaryota; kingdom Metazoa; phylum Chordata; class Mammalia; order Cingulata; family Chlamyphoridae; genus Cabassous; species Cabassous unicinctus. The sequence continues at coordinate 997 of JAQZBX010035525.1, forward strand.
ACTCCTCTCCAAAGAAAAATGGGCAGAGAAGATGAAAGGCAGCTCATAAAGGTTTTTAATATTTTCATAGTGTTTTCTGTATAACTCCATTATTGAAATTTTTGCCCTGTAATTATTTTGTATTGTCTCTTTCTGTAAAACTGGAAGGGAGGGAGGGAGAGAGGAAGGGAGGGAAGAATGGAGTATGTGAGAATGGTGAGAACAGATTCAAGGATAACACATTTTTTTGAAATATTTGCAGTTGTTCGTAACTCTCCTTCCACCAAAAATAGAATATCTATTCTCTTAAACATCAATGTGTGGGGCTTCTTGCAATTTTACTATGCATCTAAATATTCCAAAAAATAATTATGGAGCACTTTTGAAAACACTAAGTGCACTGATTCTTTTTAGATATTGTCAATTTTTGCCTAGTGGAATACTAACAACACTTGTATCTCACTCTAAAGGATGTTATTTGTTGAGATATATTACAATAGCAAAGGTCATAATTTCAAATATGCTAAGTTAAGTGACTCGAAACCAAGTTGACAATCACCAAAATATCCATTTTTAAATAGAAATGTTATCCACAACAAATATTTGAAAGAAACCTAGAAAGTACAATAGACTGTTGAAAAAGAAAAGATAACAAATATTCATGCTTTAGTTTAGGTGACTCAAATAACTTTATTTCATGACATGTCTCCTAAAATTTCTGGATCTGTTTTCTTAAAGGTTGAGTTTCTTAAAGAAACCATTAATTGTTCTGTTCAAAAACTGCTCGTGGTGTGTTAAACATAGGCGCATGTGGCAGTTTGAAACCATCTTATGAATCCCAAAAAGAGGAACTTATGCTTGTGGGCTTGTCCACTCCTGTGGGTATGAGACTGTTTTTTACTTGGCCTACTTCAGTGGGGTGTGACTCAGGTTGAATCTCCACCCTCTTTCAGGGTCCAATAAAAAAGGGAGACACACTGGAAAAGAGAGCTCTGCCATTTTTGATCCTGCCATGTGACAGAAAGGAGAGGCTCAAGCAGCTCAGGCCACAGGGAGAGATGAGCCATTTGCCTGATACTTGCAGTTGAAATTGGGAAGAAAGCAGATCAGCCAAGCCGGAGAGAGGAGGCCTAGAAAGAGAGAAGCCCTATGCTTGGTTGCCCTCAGCAGAGCTCTGAGAGCCGGTACAGCCTGGAGGGGAAGATAGAGACCAGACAGAGATCAATCGCCAACTTGCTTCAACACATGGCAGCTGACTTGGGTGAGAAAGCACCTCTTGTGGTGCCTTGAGTTAGACTTTTCATGGCCTTGTAACTGTAAACTTTTACCCCAAATAAATACCCTTTATAAAGCCAACACATTTCTGGTACTTTGCATCAGCAGCCCTTTGGCAAACTAATACAGGACAGTCGAATAGTAATATATGGTTTCCACCCCAAGGAAGTCGCTGAAATCATAATGCAGTGTTAGTGAAACCCTACTATAACAATGCAAAAAATAAAAGCAAAGCAGAACAAAATGATCAGAAAGAATATAAGAAAAATTTAGTTCAACTTACCTCATTTAAACAATGGGAAAAGTGAGATGCAAGCAGGTTCACAACATTGATCACTTGGTTAATGTGGTATCTGCCAGATTTCTCTACTAAAGTTATCTTTATGTTTGTATCAAACAAATAATTTGGGGAAGATACTTTGAGACTACACAAATATCTTGTTTCTTCTTGAACTTTCTGCCATTAATTTTAGCATCCATCAGTGGGTCTTGCCTGCAGCAATTATTATGGATCATAGGTAGTGAGACATAGTGATACCATGAAGCCCTTGATGTGATGCACCAAGCAGGACTCAACATTATCTGTGGAGGGTTTTTTTGTTTTTGCTTTTGTTTTGCCAAAAAATTCATATCCTTATTTTATTCACGAGAAATCATCAGAATGCTGAAATTGAACAACATTGTGCAAAATAACTGATGAATACTCTTCAAAAGTGTCAAGGGCATAGAAGAAAAGGAAAGATGGAAAGTCCATCACACATGGGTAAGCCAAAGGAAAATAACAACTAGATGCAATGTAGGATCCTGGATAGAATCCTTGAACAGGAAAAAAAAAGTGATAAAATTTGAATAAGTTCTGCTGTGTAGTTAATAGTATTATACCAATTAACTTTCTCATTTTGATGACTATATTATGATTATATAGAATTTAACATCAGGAAAAGCTATGTGAGGGGTATACAGGAACACTCTGTACTATTTTTTCAACTTTTCTGTATATCTAAAATTAGTTAAAAATAAAAAGCAAAAAAAATATATATATATAGTTAACTTTTCCCAGAATTGCAAGTTGATTAGTAGAAAAGTTTTGATTGAAACCATGGTCACTAATTTTGTTTTTTTCTGCAGCACACTATATTCTAACGAAAATATTTATTCACTAATTAACAAAGAACATTTCTAGTATTTCATTTTGCAGTATCTTGAAATTTTAGTAACTTGCTTAAATAAATGCTCTAATTTTAAAACTTTAATAAAATAAAGAGGTCTTGAACAGGAAAGAATGCCAACACAAGTAAATATATTTATTTAATTATTTTTCAGAATTAGAACCTAATATATCTAATTAACAAAACAATGATGTACAAAATTAAAATTGGATACTTTCAGTAAAAATGAGTCATTGAACATATCCTGTCAAAGGAAAAGTCACATTTGGTGTTCAAGTAGAATTTTTTTTAGAAGTCACATTCATTCCATTATGACCTAGCAATCTTAACTTGCAACAACTAGAGGGGAGAAATTGTGGGAAAATGGCTAGTTCCATTAAATCTATTTATAAATCTGTGGATTAAGATGAAAGTACATATGGGAAGAGAGGCTTTCTGAAAGAAAAGTCTACATGAGACATAGCCTGAGGCTTAGAAACATCTACATTGAGGATCTAATGACATGTAGGAAATAAAAGATCCTTCTTAAGTAAGAGATATAAAATAACAGAGCAAGAATTTCTGGGGAAAAAGACATTTAGAGCCAGAATTTGTGCTCAAGTCAGTCCACAAATAATCAAGCAATAAATACTTTTGAACCTGTTATGAACCAGGCACTCTTTTTGCCTCAATATTGGCACTTACTGACCTCTGCAACCTTGGGCATTTAAGTACTTAGTGCTGCCCCAATGCCTCAAAATGGAATAATCTCTTTTAAAATTTATTATTATTATTATTACATTATAGGAGCCTTGAAGAATAAATGTTTATTATGTAGATATATTTTAAGCTCTTGGCAGGAGGGCATAAATATTTCTTAGTCATTGCTCTAAGTAGAAAGAAGTCTGATGGTTTGTTGAAAAAAGCAAAGAAATGTGATGTAAGCAATACTTTCAAGTTTTGAGAAATAAAGTCTTTATCAGGTAAGAGAGACAACTGAAAATACTCTTCAGGATAGCAATTGGAAGGAAACAGCCTTCTCCTTCTCACAAATTCCCTCTTATCAAATAATAAAATGACAATAAATGGGAAATGATGGTATGGATTCTTTGCTCAGAATTTTTATCCTTTTTTTCTGAGGGATCTTTTTTTAAGTAAAATGACTGAGATCAAAGCTATAGCAAGCACTCTGAAAGTCTTCACATCATGATAGTACTTGTGAGTTCATAGGCAACACCTGTGTGTGGTTTTGTCCCCCACTATCACTATTAAAACAATAGGTGACAAATTGTAAGAGCATAAGAATGGTCCTAGAGGACATAAAAAAACATTGTCCTTGATAGAAAATATTTTTTACAAAGATCCTGATTTCAGGATCTCTTATTTGATCATTTTAGAGTGTGGTGGAAACAAAATATAGAAATCTCTTGCCAATATTTTTAGATCAAATGAACTTTCTGCTGTGAGGGCAGTGCTTGAATCACAGCATGAGTGTACCCATGTTTTCTAAAAGTGAATACATCCCCAAATGTATATTTTCTGTATTTTGGTTCAACAGATGAAAAGTCAGTGGTTCTTGGTATATAGAAGCTTACCCTTATAATTTTATTTAAATAGAAAACCCCAAATTCTCTTAGCGTTAAAATGCTAGCCAAGTTCACCAGTAGTTTATTGTTCTCTACTATAGCAGTAGTTCTGTCCTTTCCTACATTGTCACAGAAGATTTGGCATCAAACAAAAATCTTTTAGCAAAAATCCTTTTGTGTGAAAGCTGAATGTTAACATACACAAACTTGGGGAAGAAATGACTATTATGAAAAAGTTACTGTTCTGTAGAAGCAAACAATTACTCAGTGAGAACTATGATTAGCTCAGGGTGCTTTGGTGCATTAGTGTCTCCAGAATTTCCAGTGCTGACCCTGATTTCTGTTTCAAAATTGAAATCCAAGTAGATCTACAAGGAATTGATTCAAAAAGCCACACATTAACTTTTCCAGAAGCATTTTTTTCTGGATACAAACTACTCTATGGCCACTTTTATTTTCTTTCTTAGAATGAAGGGGCTGTCTCCTCTAAGAGTGGCTCCTCTTAATGATTTGTTTTAGATTCTTTTCTTTCTTAACATATTTCCAGTAAGATTTATCAACTTTATCAAGAGTAGCAAAAACAATTTCCAACTCTGAGCTTTAATTCCTAATTCAATATCCCAAATATCATACCCATGCTACTCAAAGTGTTGTCTGGACCAGCAGAATCAACGTCATCCATTGAGTTTGTTAGAAATTCACAATTTCCAGGCCCCACCCCAGACCTACGGAATCAGAAGCTGCATTTTAACAAGATTCCCACTTTTATTTGCACATAACAGTTTTCAAAACATTATTTTAATCTGTTAGATTGTAGGATGTCTGCTTTTCACTTTATAGTTAATAATTATGATTGTCCTTTGATACTGACAAATTGGAAGTCGATTGATTATATATGATATATGTATATGATATGCATATGTTCAGTTGTATACCTAGGGTTATACAATTTAGGAATATAATAGGGACAGCTATGTAAAAATTAAGGTTTCTATTGGATGTGTAGAAATCTTACTTTAAATCTTATACATATATAAATGCATAAACATTTATCAAGGATTTTCTTTGGTCAGAAAGAAACCTTCCTACTGACAGGTTACAGGTAAGTCTCTTCTCTACAGATGATAATGCATATAAAACTAAGATTCTTTAATTGATGCCATCCACTATAAATAGCATAAAATTGAGCCAAAGAAATTGCAGACTATAAGCAATTCTATGTACTTTTTCAGGGCAGGAACCATGCCTCATACTACTAGCTACATACTAAGGATATAACAATAAATAATACATAGTAGATTCTAAATGAATATTTACTCAACAGCTGTTTATGCTCAAGTGTAAGTCATTTCCTTAGAGGACAAGGTGAAGAAATGCTATTTCTTCTAAGTCCACATCTATCGGAATCATTATGAACTCCTGCACCATCTTTCCCCAGTAGCATCCAGATTGTTCATGATTTCTCCTTGATTGCCATTATCATTCACCTCTTCAGTCATGGGTAACTCTGTAAATTCATGATGTGGTATCTCAATATGTAATTGTGACAGATTTTGCTGTGCCTATCAACTAACAGTAAACAAGGCATAGCTACTGGGATTTGACATGATTTTATGTCTCTTTACATTAACCCAACTTTTTTCTCTTACTGGAGAGACAGAGAATTTCTCCTCAGCAGGTTTATACCTTTTCATTAGTCTCCCTAATGAATGGCATTAATATTTCAGTCTTATAGCCTTCTTTCATAGATCTTGAGACAACTCCTAGCAAAGAAATTTGGTCAACAAGTAAGTATACAATATCCTTTATGAGCCAGAATTTTGTTAGGGGCGCTTTGGGGACTATGGACATGAAAAAGGACTGGGTTTCTGCTGACAGATGGTGATAAAACTTGTGAAGGAAATACATAAACAGAGAGGTGTGATGGAAAGGAACTAGGAATGGGAGGCTATTTTATATTGGGGTGATGAGTGTAGATCCCTTAAGGAGGTGGTGATATTTGAATTGAGACCTGAAGGCTGAGAATGGTTCAGCTAGTGCAAATCTCCAAGGAAAAGAGCCTGATATGTTTGAGGAACAAGAACTACCCTAGTGGGGCTGGAACCTATAGAACAAAAGGAAAGTGGTTAAAATATGAGGTTTAAAACAGGGTTGAGACAGACCGTGCATAATCTTAAAGGCCACAGATGGTGTTATTAAAGGTTTAAAGGGAAAAGAGACATAGCCTAATTTAGATTTTAGAATCTATTTCCACACAGCAGTCAGAGAGATCATTTTAGCAGGAGGCAAGAAGACTAGTTAGTAGGCTACTACAGTACACTAAGTGAAAGATGATGGTGGTTTGGATCCAGATAGTGGCAGTGGAAATGGGAAAAGAGAGATTTAGAAACATTTAGATATAGAAACTAAAAAATTGAACTTGGGAGAGGAGTGAGGGAAAGGAAGGGAACGACGATGATACCCATATTTTCAGGTTGAGCATATGGTTTATTGCATGATTTACTGAGACAATGGATTCTAAGTAAGAATGGGGGAATGAATTAATAAATGGATGAAATGATTAATGAAAAGTTAAGAGTCCCTGTACCTGGGTGTAGCAGTTCGGCAGTTTGATATAGTTATGAATTCCAAAAATACAAATTGGAATATGCTTGTAAACTGATCTGTTAATCTGGGCATGATTAAGTTATGATTAGGGTGTTGACTGGGCCTCGTCAGTAGGGCATTGAGCCCCACCCCTTGGTGGGTGGGGTCTCAAAGAAAAAAGACATTGCAAAGGACAGAGTTGGAGTAGTTTTTGATGTTGGAGTTTTGATGCTGGAGACCGGGGAGGCTAGCAGACGGAGGAGCATGGTTGTGAGGAAGGAGAGAAGGCCCCAGGATAGACGCAAGCCATTCACCTGATAGTCTACAGCTGGCCTTGTGGAGAGAGGCAAAGCCTAGAAAGCCTCATAGTCTATAGCTGACCTTGTGGAGGAAACAGAGGAGCTGAATCCGGAGAGAAATGGAGCCCCCAGGTAGAGAGAAATCCAAGAAGCCCAAACCCTGGCAAATGTCGGCAGCTGTCTTGTTCCAACACATGGCAACAGACTTTGATGAAGGAAGAAACGTATGCTGTATGGCCTGACAATTATAAGCTTCTACCCCAAATAAATACCCTTTATAAAGACCAACAGATTTCTGGTAATTTGCATCAGCACCCCTTTGGCTGACAAATACACTGGGTAAGAGGATATTTGATTGACACCTTTACTTCACAGTGTCCCATTCAATATTAGTCATCATAAATTCTACCAGAATGGAGACAAAGCTCCTTGATTCTTTCTTACTTCAAGATGAGTTTTTTTTCCCCCACCAATCTGGTTGACTATGGCCTTATCCTCCCTATTTTTGTCTTAATTCCCCTGCCCTAGCACTCATTCTCCTGGTAAGCCAACCGATTCTGACAATCCTGAAGGTAGATATGCTGATACATGTTCAAGGACACTTATTTCACAAGATGCTATCTGAAAAGTTGCTTTAAAGTGAGTGATGGAATGTCTCACAAATTTACTAAAATTTCAACACATTTCTGGTTCTAAGAGTACATGCAGAGCCACAATGCTGCCCACTTCACCATTTCTCATGCTGAGTTTCTCCATATCTACTCAATCTCATTGGTTTCATGTAAAAAGAATAGCTGTGTGGTCATGTCTTGTGGTCTGTGAATAGAGTACACAAGCTTATTCCTTACTTGCAATGAACTTTAGGAAAAGCATTATAGAAAAGTGTTGTGCGTTTAAGTAAATGATAGCTTTTCATCATTTTACACCAGCTGATAGAGTCAAACTGAGTGTCACAATGCTTTTCCCTTATTACGGTTGTATTTGGCTGCCTTTGACTCCTGTGAGCTCTCAGTACCAGACATTTTCTATCTATTTTTGCATACTTTATATTATAGATTTTTTCTCAATTATGCTGAAGATTCCAAAATTTGAGTCCATGTACACAATCATTTGATATATCATTAAGGCCTGATAGTTTGCACAGGAAATTTTAATTTTTCTTTGATTAGAACACTGATAAGTCAGCTGTGGAGGTGTCAGAGCTTGTATTCAAAGGCTGAATTTTAACATAGTATACTACCCAATACTTATGGTACCTGGCACACATGTGTACTTCTGCATTCCCTTTTAAAATTTGGTTGATTGCTTTATGCTTGAGCTTGCCTAGATGATTTTAATCATCTTGAAAAAACAATAAAAAAGATTCTGGCTGGTTTCTGCCTCAGAAGGAAAAGAACCTAGCCATGCTTTCTCACACACAATGGGCATGGATTTATTCCTGAATTGCTCTTTTTCTATGGATCTTTAAAAGAAATGTATTCAAGTTCCTGAGATTCATCATGGAACTTTATGATTTAAAACTGCAGTTATTTTAGAGCATTATTTAGCATAAATTGTAATTAATAATTTCAATTCTAAGTGATAGATTTGAGATACATGTGTTACCTGAAGCCCATTTGCATGAGAGACTGGGACATCTGTTAGTAGAAAATATGCCATAAGAGGAGAGAATCAAGTGGGAAAATTTGACTTCTACAAAAATCATAATTTCTAGTGTAGTAATGATGATTCAGATTTGTTGCTCAGCCTAAAACTCTATGGGTTTATGTTTCTATCTTATGTAGAGAGAACACTGTAAGCTCAAACTAAAAGAAAAGTTTCACTAAAAAGACTGTAATGATTTTAGGACAAGAGCAAAACTGTTTGGGTAGTCATGTGAAAAAGCAATAAGAATGGAGAGAAGCATTCTCTTTGCCCCTGGATTGAATATGCTTGGCCTCTATCCCCTGGAGGGTTTCAATGAGCACATCATTCACTGACACCTGGAGATTCCATGCACCAACCACCCGGAAGCAGCCATGTCTGGAAGAGAATGTTCCAGTGGTGCCCAACAGGCCAGAACACCTATTGGGAAAAGAAATACTGAGGGCAAGTGGTTCACGACTAATTTTTTCTAGTGATGGTGGGAGGAGACAGTCAAAGTGAGAACAAAGTTTTTCAAGTAGTGGCCTGGGTTTGAATTCTATTTTATTTACTTAAAGATATAACTTGGGTAAGTTATCCAATCTTTTTGAGACTGAGATTTTTAATCCATGTAATGGAAGCTATACTGCATACTTCATGTGTCTGTTATGAAAATTAAATTATGCAATAGAAATAAAGCATCTAGTATAGTGACTTGCCAGGTGAATAAGTTCAAAATGTTAGCTCTCATTCTCTTCTTCCCTATATAGACTTACAACTATAAACAAGAAACACAGGCAATTGGTAGGTAGAAGGGGATCTATGTGAAAAATGAACAGGAGTCAATGGGAATAGATAGATGTTCAAGAAGTAAGAATGATATGTTGACACACATGGCATATATAAATAGTTATTGGGGCAAGAAGAGTTGGAGAAGGAAATAATTAATTGGTAATAAAACGGGAAAAACTGCTGAATGTGGAAGGAGAATAAGACAACTATTATGAGGAATTACAGTGTATAGTTTTCTAAGAATAGTTAGAAACAATGCAAGGGAGTTATATTTTCATATGAAAATGGCATTTTTCATATGAAAATGGCATTTTTCTCTTCTCTTTTGATTAAAACCTCTGAGAAACTTTCAGTGCAAAAGCCTTAAGGCATCCATGGAAGTTAGATACTGCATCAGAGAGTTTTTAAAGGAAAAAAATTGGTGTTGATGATCCCAGATGTGTATTCTACTGGTGATTAAAGCCAAGCCAATATTTTTAAGAACATGTAAATAAAGAGCTATTGAAATTATGTGTTGCAAATAGGATTTACAGTGAAGAGTTCTAATTCATATTCTAGAAGCCATTTAGTGAAAAATTGACAATAAATAAAATAATTCCTGGGGGCTCCCAAAGTCATTTATTGATGTGGTACATTGAAAGAATGATGAGTTTATCCAGATGGCAGACAATAGATATTAGAATTTAAATGGAATGATTAAAATTCTTAAAATTATGGTTTAGAGTCATTCAGACTTAGCTTTCCTTTGATCATGGCTTAGCCAAGAGTCTCAGAGGTAGATGTTTAAAACACAGTATTTGAAAGGTCATTGATGATTCATAGGTGTTTCATGTAAATGTGAAAGTGTTTTTCTCCCTTTGACTCAACTCACTGTGCTGTAAAATTTCTTTAATCTTTAAATGAACTTCAATGTTTTTTATATTACTTATTTGAACTTTAAAAAGTACCAGTATTATAAAGTTAAAGATAAGTAATGGGACAATATAAGTGAAATTGTACCTTCTTTTTCACTAATAACTATAGATTGGTTACTTAATTATATTTCATATTTAGTCATCCACATCTATATGAAATGATTAAAATAGAAAATTGGCGAAAGTGAATAGTGATGGAGTTAGAGGACTTCCCATATTCCTATTATTAGGCCAATCACTTAAGAATATGCCAGTGCATGGAGGTTATAGAGAGAAGTTTAACTGATAGATTCACTTTTTTTGCTGTCAGTGGTGAGGATGCATATTATTTCTCTCCTCAGACCAAATTATTATCAGAACATGAAACACAGTAGTAGTTTGGAGTAAGAGTCAAGGGTCAGAGACAGTAGCCTTCCAAAGTAGAATTTAAAGAAAATTAAAAAACAAAACAAAACAAGAGGTCGTCTTTCACTATTGCCCTTTACACAAGGACATTTATATAGGCCTTTTGTTAAGCCAGACAACATTTATTTTTCTTCAGTTGAGGACAAAAATGTTCACAGTCATTTCCAACTATCTAGTAACAATGGAGTTTTACAGAAACAAAAGGAAATTCATTTCCATTTAAGTTATTTCAGAGGAAATAGTCCCTACATTTGCTTCTGGAGTTTATTTTGAATATCTGTGTGGATCCTCACTTTCCAAGCAATGCTCAAACAGGATAATTTCTACTGGTCCTGCAGTTACCTCTGGGGACAGGGAGGTAAACCCTACAGTGCTAACAGAGAGAATAAATAAAGTGGAACAGGCTTTATCTGAGATTTTAATGTTATTTTGGTACTTCTGCCAACTTGACCAATGCTGGAAAAAAAAAAAAAAGAGAATGACTTTTTGAAGAGGCACCTCCTGTTGAGCAACAGTGCCTTCCTTAATGTCATTTTTTCTGCCTTCTTTGTTATGTTCACCTTAAGCTGCAATTGCCAGGCACCCCAGGCTTCACACCCTTTTGGAAGCTGCTATTGTTGAAAAGAATGCACTCAGAGATTTAAGAAGGATTCCTGGTGCTTATGGCTGAATTCCAGTATTGCCCATTGCTTCTCTGTTGCTGCAGTTCCCAATGAGGATATTTACTACTCAAAGAACTAATTCATTCAAGTCATTTGGAAAGATTTTTAAAGAGATTAAAAACTGGAGTGGCTGAGCAAAAACAAAATGTACAGCAATAAACTCAGTGCCAAACCATAATAAGAGCTAAAAGGAAAACCAAAGATGTTGCCTTAACACTGAGGTCATAATTCTACTTTTAGTGGTGTCCTTGCTTCTTATCTTGCTGGGAAAAATCAAACCATTGAACACCCAATACCACATCCACCTTCTTACCAGTATCTGTACCTATACCACCTGGCACCTCTCCTGTATTATCAACCGTCTTAATTACTCTCTAAGTGTAAATTTTCCACTTATCTACTAGATTCCATCTTTCATACTCAAGTTTGTTGCTCCAGTAATTTATCTCTATCTTTCTTTTATCAGTAAATTCTCTCTTTCCTGGACTAAGTCCATCAACATTTAAACGTGCTTTTATTTATATCATCTTAAACAATTGTCTTGACCCCAAGCCAACCCATTGCACTGTTCGTCTTTCTAGTAACACCCTCAAAAATTAGTCTGTACTCACTACCACCAATTCTTTTCTTCCCAAAGACACTTGTAAGCCTGGTACAACAAAAATTTGATTCCTATAACCCCACTGAAACTAAGATAACCAAAGACCTTCATTTTCCTAAATCCAATGGTTAATGCTCCGTTCTTATTTCACAAGCACCTGATGCCCTACTCCTTGAAACTCTTTTTTTCCCACTGGCGCACACTCTCCTGTTTTTCTCCTATGAACTGGCCCTACTTTACATTCCCCTCTGTGGTTCTTCTTCACCATCCTGACCTCTAAATTTGGGATGATGTTTTAGGAATCAGTCCTTTGGCCTTTTCATCCCACAGTCTACACTCACTCACCCAGGCCTATGACTCTCCACATGCTGATGACTTCCAAACTGTAATCTTCAACCTGGTCTACTCTTAAATATCAGATCCACAAGTTCACCTCTCCATTCGGATGTCTAACAGACATTTCAAACTGAACATGTACCAAATGAAGCTCTCATAGCTCACATTTAATCCATTGGTAAATCCTTTCAGATCTACCTTCAAAATAATAGATTCTAATGCTTGTTACTATCTTCACTGCCATCACCATGGGCCAAGCTCCTTCATCTCTCACCAGAAACATTACCAATAGCCTCTGTGATGGTTAGGCTAATGTGTCAACTCAGCCAGGTAATTGTGTCCAGGTGTTTGATTCAGCAAGCACTGGGCTAATTGTAATACAAGAACATTTATGGACTTTAGTCACCAGTGAGTTTACTGCATGGATGGCTGATTACATCTGCATCAATCAGGGAGATTACATCAGCAATGGGTGACTCTTTTATCCAATCAGTTGAATACCTTAAAAGGGGAAGTGATTTCAACATTCAGAGAGATTTTCCTAGTTCGTCTTTGAACAGCCAACTTCTCCCAGAAACTCATCAAGGACCTTTCATTGGACTTTCATCAGAGCCCCTGGTTTGCAGCCTGCCTGCGGAACCTGGACTTGTGCATCCCCACAGTCACGTGAGAGACTCTTATAAAATCTCATATTATTGGCAGATATCTCCTGTTGATTCTGTTTCCTGAGAGAACCCTGACTAATACAGCCTCCTTCTGAATTCAATTTCTATCTTGTTCCCCTTGTAGCTTATTTTCAACACAGGAGATTGTGGGACACTGTTAAATGTAAATGTGTGTCTCCATTGCTCAAAAGTCTCCAATGTCTACCCATTTCATTCAGAGTAAAAATCAAATCTTTTGTCATGCTCTCCAAGGCCCACATGATATGTCACCCTGTTACTTCTCTGACTCTGCCTGCTTTCATTCTGAGCCTTCCCGCTTTGCTTCTCCCCTAGTGGTCTTCCTTTCCCTCGATTATGGCAGGCAGACTCCCAACTCAACACCTTTGTCTGACTGGCTATTTCCTTTGTGTGAAATATTTTCCATCAAATTGTTGTAAGGCTTGCTCTCTGATCTTCTTCAAGTGTTTACTCAAATGGCACATTTTCAATTAGGACTTTACAAACAACTTTATTTAAAATTGCCAATCTCCATTACCGTTTCCTATTTTTAATTCTCTACATAATTTACTACCTAGTAAAACAATGTCTCTCTCTTTCCAGTAGTTTATAACTTTACAAAGGCAGGCATTTTTGTCTATTTTTTTCAATGTTCTATCCCAAGTACCTAGAGTATTGCTTGGTACATCGTAGGTTCTAAATATTTGTTGAATAAATGAACCCATTTTCATTGGACTAATTGTAAGCTAAGCAGTTTTGTTTTTATTAATTTTAGTTTTTAAGAAAAAATTTATTGGATTTCTTTTAGGACTCCTCTTAAGTCCTAAATTGAGACTCACAATTGAGAGGGCCATAATTTTTATACCATTTTATAATTCATTTAATTAATGATGCAATCTATTTTCAGGCAGTTGTTTAAAATGATTGTAATATATTCAAATTAGTGGTTTCAAATACAGAGTTTGAGACTGAAGTTTGGAGTCATAATTACTGCCTTGGTCTGGATCTTAGTTCACCAGCTTCCCAGTTGTGGGATCTTGAGCAAGTCATTCAACCTCTATACAGTATTGTATAGAGAAGTATACTATTTAACAGAAGCATTCTCTTCTGTTAAATAAGGATAATAAATAATAAACCATTGACTTTTTTTATCATATTTAATCTTCCAAAGAACATTATGATATAAAATTTGGACCCAAAGCTTTGTATTAAGTTGCAAATGTGTTATTATTTTTGCTGTTGCTCAATGTTTTTCTTTTTCTTTTCTCTTGCTCACTGTTGCCCTAAGTCCTCTTTGCTAAAAGTTCTTAGGAGGGAGAAAAGAGGGAGTCTGGAGGTGGGCGGGACCAATGGACACGAAGAATGTCTACGACCTGTGATGCGCTATTAGACTACAATGTGGAGAACGCTATTCTAAAGTGTCAGTCATTCCCTGGTGTTTGAGAGAAAAGCACAAGATTAGACACACTGATGGTCAACTGCAATTTAGACAGCTGAAATTTGTTCCAAAGTGGACATGAAGGGCAGAGTTATTTTCCTCCTATGGCTCTTTTCCTATTTGATGCAATACTTTAGACCCATTTAACCTTCATCAATATGGAGTTGATTGTTAAAGGTGTCTGCACTAGACTCCAAATTAGTATGACAGTGTAAATAAGAGAGACATATCTAGAAATGACCAGGAAACTTTTATTATAACTTGATCATATTTTAAGACTTAAGATGTTATAACATTATTATTTTAGTTATCTTGATTATAGAATATGAAGTTATTTTCCAAGTGCATCCATTCCGTGATAGTGAATAAAGTGGAAATTGTAACCTTCTTTTCCCAAAACAGAAATTAGCAATGGATTATGAGCACTGCAATTAATCATAACCATACTCATGATTGACTTTCACCATGCATTTTATTTTAGAAATGAAACTTTTTAGCAACTATATATATTGAAAAGCCCTCTTTCACATCAAATTTGACTAATTAGGACTCAGCCTGAACTAACATCAAAGAATGTGATTAACTTTCAAATCCTGAAGTATCCTTGTTGGTCATTTCTTAAACCTTTAATCCTGTGTTCAACTCCATCAGCACAACATAAATCTCTTAGTATTCTCTTACTCAAAACCTGATGAACATGTATAATCTTATTCTATACTATGTCAAGTATCTGTTCCAATGTTTTGAAAACTCTTCTTCCATACAGAAATTATCACCGCATATGAACAGAGAGGCTTATTTTACTATATAGTATAGAAATTCCTGATTGCTTGTATATGCTAACCTAATTCTTGCAACAGAACACTACCAACTCCATAATTTTATTGCCTGATTTTCTGTTGGCTGTTTTGTAAAAAGATTAAGTAACTCAAGTAAATTTTTTCTGGGATAAAGTGAACCTTTGAAATAGAATCAATGACAATTAGATAATAGCAGTGTGATTTTTTGGAAAGGGTCAGAGAAACTTAGATTTAGAGCCAGCATTTGATAGTTACTGGTTGTGTGACCTTTGTCAAGTGATTAAACCCCAAGATCTTTAATTCTATTGACTGTCAAATGGAAATAATAATAACTGCATTGCAGAAATGTTGTGAATGTAGAAATAGGCTATTTATAAAGCAGGGGCATAGCACCTATTATGAAATCAATAAATTGTAATTCATGTTGTTGTTAACAGTCTTCCTGTAGAATATATCCCTGTGTGTCTTTTCTTGAAGTTCATAAAACATGCATTCTCATTATGGAACCCCTCTTCCACCCAACACAGAGGTTTTAGTCAGATATGCATAGAGAGAAAAAGCCTTTGGCATTGACAATTTTATAGCAGAGGAAGAACTTTTCTGAAGACATTCAGCTGAAAAATCTATAACTAGAAGGGTAAGTCTCAAAAAAAATTAAGATATGTCAAAAAATGCAATAGAGTAAAGAGCTACCCTGGGTCTTAGACATCTTAGAATCTAAGATGTCCTTAAGCTGCCTGGTTCCAAAGAAACTCATGGAGGCACCCAGAATGGACCAAGTAAATAGACTTAGTAGCGGGATCCTTGGACCCAAGGCCAGTGATGGCAAAGTCATATGAATTTGGTGAAGAACCAGTCCTAAGACTGTACACTTCAGGAAAGCTATTGTATCAACTTGGATGCTAACAGGAGCAGACCCTCTTCCAACAGCTTTAATATTGCTGGAGAAACATGGAACATATTCTCAATTTCTTTCCTTTTAATAAAATGCCCTTAGTAAGCATTGTGTCCAAGTATACATGAAGAGAGAGTTGTTGTCTTCCTCTCCAGCTATCTAGAAGATGAATTTCCATATGTTTCTGAATCATAGAAAAGCCTATAAGGTAGTACTGTATCCTGGATTCAATGCGCACAAGTGTTTCTTATTCTTAATTGGTCAATTAGTGCTGAAAAGCTAAAAAATGGGAGAGGACTGAAGAAACAGGAATTTCATAACCAATGAAAGAAGATTCTCTTTAAATTCAGTGAGATATAAAATGTAAAAATGTTAAAATTTTCAAAGAGTTAGCCCAGATACTAATCAAAAGCAACAGAAGAATTACCTGAAAGTAGTATCATTTTGATGTTTTGAAGAGGCTTGGGTAGAATTGACAACTTTGAACTGAGAGAATTAACTTGCCCAGATATTAGCTTGTATTCATTTATATTAGAAAAGAAAAAGATTTAAAAATACATATATTTTACCATTTGTAACATCTTATTTCCTTATTCATTCCTTGGTTAGGATACTGCTTTAGGTATTGTCATCCAATAATTCATTTTTATGTTAAGTCTCCTTAGTATCTCTGCTGGTATATTATCATGTGCCATTATTTAATTAAAGCATAATTATATGACATTGACATAAAACAATCAGATGAATGGGGGATTCACTTTCAAGTGAAAAGCATTTGGACTCAGCTGTGCAAGGGAATGTAATCTCTTTCAATGAAAACACCACAGGCTTTGGGGAAAGATAACTATCTTCAGAAATATCAAAAACACATTTGACTTTCAAAGGTTAGAAACATCTAGTGCCTCTTTCTCATTTACAGAGTTTCAGAAATTCCTAATTATACAGATAATTTAAATGTGCACTTTTGACTTAAATATGAAGATGTTCAAGATCTTTTATGTTTTAGAAATGACCCAAGTCCTACTGAATTAAAATCTGCATTTTAACAAAGATCCCAAGTGATTTCAGTGCATGTTAAATTTAGAGAAGCAGTGGCACAAGGCCTCTGGAAGACATAGTTTATGTTCTTATATTCGTATAAGTCATTCCCTGGCTCTGACAATACTGAACTAAATTGAATGTACTAAGTGATTTATATTTTTTAAAGCATCTCAGTAATCATGTGTTCTAGATTCTGGTTTTAAACTGAGGCCCATGAAAGCTCCAACACAGGTTCTATTACAAACTGAAAAATACAAATTCTTCTACTTTTTTAATGAATTCCTTGAAATTGAGACTGGGACAGTTTGAATTTTGTGAATCCCATAAAAAGATTATGCTCTTAAACTAATCGATTCCTGTGGATGTGGGGCCCTTTGATTGCATTATATTTGGTTAAGGGGCCATTGATTAAATTACTTGTTAAGATCACTTTAGAGATTTTGGTTAGACTGTTTCAGTAAGATGTGAGCCAGCATGGGCCTCCACCTTCTTGCTGAGTCTGATATAAATGGAGACACAGAAAGAGAGAGAGACAGAGAAAGGAAGCCACCATTTTTGATCCTGCTATGTGAGAGAGGACTCGAGGATTGCTAGCAGCCAAAGCTTAAGTGCAAAGCCCCCAAGAAGCTGGGCCCATGGAACAGCTCAAGGCCGAAAATAGAAGCCCTGTGCCTGGTTGCCCACAGCTGATCTCCAGGAGATGGTAGATTCTGGAGGGGAAGGCAGAGACATCATCAGAGATTGGCGGCTATCTTGTTTCGCCATGTGGTAGGACCCTGAAAAAATATCTCTGCTAATGCCTTGATTTGGACATTTCACAGCCTCAGAACTATATGCTTTTGTCCTAAATAAAATTCCCCTTATAAAAGCCAATACATTTCTGGTACTTTGCACCAGCAGCCCTGTGGCAAACTAAGACAGAAACTGGTACAAGGAGAGTGGGACCGTGCTGCTTCCAATTACCAAAAATGTTGGAACAGCTTTATAAATGGGTCAGGGGCATTTTTTTTCAGGAGCTGTGAGATGACTGATAGAAAAAAGCTAGATTGCTTTGAAGAGACTGTTGGTAGGAATATGGACCCCAAGGTGATTTCTGAAGAGGCCTTAGCAGAAATGATAACTGTGACCAGAAGTAAAGTGACCCTTGCTTTAATGTGGCAGAACACTTGCCAAAATTGACTTCTGATGTTAAATGGAAGGTAGAATTTGAAAATGACAAGCTCAGACACTTAGCTAAGGAGATTTCCAAATTAAATATGGAAAATGTGACCTGGTTTCTCCTTGTAGCTTATAGCAAAATGCAAGAGAAAAGATATAAGCTGAGAACTAAACTGCTGGGCACAAAGAAACTGAAAATGTCTGGTTTGGGAAATTGCAAGCTTCCAGAAAATAAGCCCCCAGAGGATAGTTCCCCATGTAAGTACTTAACTGAACTTGGAAATAGGCAGCCACTTCCTTGCAAGTCAGGATTGGAAATGCAGTTATCCAGGAAGAACTTGTGGAAAGTTTTACTGTCTGATGGCTTGGACCCCCATTTCCTGCACTCTAAATCAACAAGCTTTTTGCAAGGTCTGTATGAATGAGACCACTGTCAGCCTAGATGAAAAGAGACAGAGAAGGGAAAGATTGAAAGAAAAATGGCTTCAAGACGAAAACCATGAAAGTTGAGGTCTGGACATGGGACATCTTCTTGGGCCAGAATTGGGGCCCCACCCATGTGGCCTGAAAGGCTGAGCTTGCCTCAGCATTTGAAGAGTGTGGATCTTCCACCCCATTGTTCAGGAGAGTTTGGCTTTCCCAGGCTACAGGGAGGGTGGAACACATTCCCCGAAGATTAGATAGAGTTAGGTTACCACCCCACTGTCTGAGGGAGGGCCAGTTTGCAAGAGATTATAGAGAATATTGCCACCACCCTACCGTACTAAGAGGTTTTAGACTGTCCCCCAGATTTTGGGAAAAGTGTGGCCATCAACCCAATATTCCTGGAGAGTAAGGTCTAGAGCTCAACTGTCACCCAGATGCTTGATGAGAGTGGAACCAAGATGACCACTGGGCAAACACATGGAAGAGGTGGACCCTCATGAGGCCCTGAAGAGAAGAAGACATCATTCTAGAGATGACTTTCAGACTTTGAAATCTAATGGAATATGCCATGCAGGTTTTTGGAAATGTTTGGGACCCGTGATGCCTGTTTTCCTTCCATTTTATCCTTATGGTAATGCAATGTTTATCCTAAACTGTCCCTCCTTCATATATTAGGAAAAGATAACTTATTTTCTATGTTTCACAGTTCTACAGTTGGAGGGGAATGTTTCCCCAAGACAAACTATGCCTATAAGTGATATTTACAAGATTTTGTTCCCATGATTGCTATTGAAATGATTTAAGGTTTTTGAAATATTGTGATGGTACTTTGTATCAGCAAGCTTGTGGCAAACTAAGACAGAGATCTTGTACCAATTTGATTAGGGTGCAATTTACCTTGTTTTATTAATCTCAAACCCAAAGTTTAAGAGCTGGCTCAAGAAGAGATATCATTTGTTCAATAGGTTCTGAGGCAGGGATTTGGTGTAAGTTTCCATGTCCCAATAAAAACACGGCTATTCTTAGATACAGACTAATTGAATGTCCCTCTTCTTTCATTACATTGCCTATGGATACCTGCATATTTCCAACCTAATCACTTGCCACTGGCTCTCAGGCATTCTACATTTCAGCTAGATTTCTGAAAATGGGGCAAAACAGGACAATGCAAGGTCCTCTTTCATGCCTCTGTGCCTTTGAATTCAAATAAGTTAAGTTACTAGAATATGTGCCATTTGTCCCTACTGAAAATTTGGGGAACTACTGTTATTATAGTCTTGTTGCAAAACTCAAATGAAATGATATATATGAAAGAACAATGCAAACTTTAAAGTGCTATACTATGTTAAAGTGCTAGACTTTGGGTTTATGGTATTGTAAATACAGTTGTGCTTTTTAATTATTGTAATTATTAATAATATTATTAGGGTTACTATTGCTACTACTAAAACTACTGCTACAACTCTTACTATACTAATCATAAAATACGGAAAGGTGTGCTATAAAGAAAAAATTCTTTGAAGTAAGCTCCACAGTTCCTAGCTCTGATAATTTTAAGAAGCTGCCTAATCTCTCTAGAATTTATTTGCCCATCAATACAAAGAAATTCACATTGACCACAAAATAGGTTTTGTCTTAATTTGGGCTTCCAGAGAACCAAGAATCGATTCCAGGGCAAGCAGTTATTATGGGAAGTTAAAGGAACACCAAAAGGGAAGTAGGGAAAAAAGAAGGGAAAGCTGCCAATAAAGACTGCATTCTTAATCCAGCTATCACAGTGGGTGATGGGAACCTAATTCTCCAGGGAATTGCTGATGAATGTAATAGCAGATACAGAGGTCTAAGTAATGTGGCCCTGAGCCAAGAAATGCATGCAGCCTTTAGAAGCTAGCAAAGGTAAGTTAAGGTTTCTCTTCTAGTGTTTCCAGAAGCATGGCTGACACCTTGATTTTAGCCCAGTGAGACCCATTTTGGACTTCTGACCTCCAGAACTGTACAACAATATATTTGTCTTTTAAGTCACTAAGGTTGCAGTAATTCATTATACTGAAATGGGTAACTAGTACAGATTTTGTGCGAGGATGGAAAGTAATTCATAATTATCCCACCTAAAGGACAGGGAGCTGAGGTATTTATACATTATCTCCCAAGTATTATTAGTTGAAGCCTACTCCTCTTAGTTTTAATTCTCCTTGGGAGGTGAAAGAACTGTGTTTCCTAGTTAAGGCATAAAGCTCTCAGGCATAAACATGCAGGAAGTGGCAGGTAGAAGTTAACTAAGAAAGAACTGAAGGAGGGATAAGGGTGACTATTGACAGCTTGATGCAAAGATTAAATGAGATTATATAAACAAAGCATCTTGCATAGCATACCATATAATCAGTGAATGATAACTATTACCTTCCTTCCTCCTCCATTTTCTATAGTCATAAGTTTCCTCAAAATCCAGCTCAAATACTTCTCTTGTGAAATCCTCGTTTCTGTAGCATGTGGAATTGTTCACCCTTACTTTAGTCTATCACATTCACATTTCATTGAATACTACATGTTGTTTCCATTATTTATTTATATTTTTATTGCCACATATTATAAGTCATTGAGAGCAAGGACCAAGTTTGATTCATATGAGACAGTGTATTGTAATAGTTTAGGCCCACAGGAAACACTTGTTGAATGAATGAACTTTTATTTCCAAGACTTTGTTCTCATCTAAGATGGAGATAACATCTATATAGCTCTTTCATACCTGCTGCCAAATCATCAAGATCCTTAGGTTGTATTTCTGAAGATTCTAGATCTTTGTATCACCAAGAAAGCTCTTCCAAGAAATAGAGTCCTTTGGATACACAATGTCACTCCTATTAAGGAGCCATTTTACATTAGTTTCACTAGACTTCCTGTCACTTCAAGGTTACACTGGGTAACAGGAACCAAAATAATCTAATTAGTTAGTACTTGAGAACATATTTTTAATCTTTTACATCTGTATAAATTAGGAGGCTCTCCATGGGATGTGCATTTATTTATTAAATATTTATTTATTAAAGGAAATACTGAGCTGCTAGTAGAAATCAGACTAACAGAATACAAGAAGGTATATACTTTATTATTCTTTGTTTCCACAGCATTTGTTACCCCTATGAAGCAAAGAACAGCTGTTACATTGGCAAATCTGCAGTATATTTTGGGCAAGTAGGGCAGCAGGGTGACTAATGTGCACTCTAATGGCATTATAAGTGACTCACTGGAGTGCAATTATCAGTATAGTTGTACATGCTTGGTTTATGATTAGGTTAATTGGTTCCTTAGCTGATTTCACTGTCTTCCTCTGGTAAACTTGAGAATTTATTCTCTTGCTTGGGGAAACCAGTCATTGACTTTATCTGAGGTTCTCTCCTGTTTAAATTTCATATGTCACTTTTGTTGCAAGTTGCTATTTTCCCTTGGTCAGGATTGACCCCGCAGATGCAGACAATTTGCAAACTGAACCATTGTGCAAAATTGAAACAATGCAGAATCCCCTAGGCATCATGCATCTTAGCAACCTGGAGTCTCACTAGGGAACATGATATTTTTCTTCATTCTTTTTTTCACTCTTGTTAATCATGGTCATTAGGACAACTTGGAGATTGTGTTAATTCTTCACAGTAGACTGGATGTTTCATAGACAACGCTTGGTCTCTCCGAACTTGCAAATGACTACAGGAGAGTGGTTTCGGGATTTCCTCATATGCTGTGGCGTAGCATTATAGAGGCAATCAAGACAACACCATCCAGTTCTATTTTTTTACTCTTCCTGCTTCTATTTGGAAGCAAAGCAAAATTTTCTCCTTCTTTTGGCACAACCCTGGTTATTTCACTCCCCTACTCAAAAAACGTTAATGAACCCCTATTGTTCCAGGCTGAACTTGAATTTTATAAATATGGAAATCATGACAGACAGACTTTTGGATGTAACCCCTGGATCCAAACCTCTGGATATTCATGCCATATATTATTCCCTACACTTGAGTGTGAACAGGGTCTATAACCTGTTTCTAGCCAGTTGAGTACGGCAAAGGTGATAGCACGTCACTCCGTGATTATGTTATGCTTTGCTAACATATTTCTCTAGACACACTCCTTGTAGCCTTGACAAAGCAAGTGGCCATTATAGGGTTGCCCACATGACAAGTAACTGTGGTCAGTCTCTAGGAACTGAGGCCTCTAGGAGCTGAGGGTGGACTTTGGCCACAGTCAGCAAAAACAACTGAGGCTCCCAGTCCTGCAATTACAAGAAACTGAATGCTGCAAACAACTATAGGAGCAGGAAAGTGGGTCTTTCCTCAGTTAGGCCTCCAAATGAGAACACTGCCCAACCAACACCTTGACTGTGCCCCAACTCCTGACCCACAGAAGCTGTGAGAAAATAAATGGGTGCTGTTTTAAGCACTATGATTGAGATAATTTATTTCATAGCCATAGAAAAGTAATACAGCAATCAAGGACTTCTGAAATTTACCAACTTTTTAACTTTTAGCTACTTCTTACATTAGTGTATGTATTCTAAGTTCCAGCCACTCTATTTTCTAAGTAGTCAGATTTCTTCTCTGCAAAATGCAGGATGTGGGAGGAGGTGTGTGTGGGGGGCGAGGGTGGTACGGAGGCTGTAAGCGCGCTGCCCGAGAAAACCGAGGCGTGGACACCGTCTTGGCGCCAAATGCCGCAACCAATCAGGAGCGGACGCCTTTGCAGCTACCGCAGCCAATCAGCTGCCGACATCTGTAGCAATCTCTCCTTGCCGTGTGCTTCAAGATGGCCACCGCAACTCGGCACCACCCCCTTTCTAGCATATACCTTATATGGACATAAACCCATCCCAACCAATCAGAACCCGCCCAGTATGCCTTACCCTTCCCCTGTTTCACTCCAC
>JAQZBX010035526.1:0-23832 GCA_029593785.1 Cabassous unicinctus
CCCCCCTTGCTGCCTGTGCTCGCTGTGTCCATTCGTCATGCGCTTTCTCCGTGTCTGCTTATCTCCCCCAAGTGTGATTCTTTTATGCTGTGAGTCTTCTCACATAAGGTAGGACAGAGGTTTGATGAAAGGCTTTCCTATGTACATGGCATTCATGTGGCTTCTCTGTAGTGTGAATTGGAATATACTGACTGAAGGATGAAGAATAACTGACGGCCCTTCCATACTGATTACAGATGCAGGGTTTCTATCTTGTGTGAGCTCTTTTATAGGATGTTCAATAGATTTATAGGGTCTCCTGAAGTGTGAGTTATATAAATATCAGTTCTCTGGTGCTTTCCCACATTCATTACAATGGCTTCTCTCCAACATGAAATTTCTCATTGTTTCTGTTTGCCACAAGCTACCAATGCAATATACCAAAAGTGCATGGGCTTTTACAATTGGGATTTATAGGGGAAAAGCTTACAGTTCAGAGGCCATGAAAATATCCAAATCAAGGCATCAGCAGAGATTCTTTCTCACCAAAGTTCAGCTGCTGGTGATCCTGGACACCTTCCTCTGGCTGCTCTGTCCCTGGCTTCATTACTCCTCGAGCACAGCTGTGGTGATCAGGAAAATGGCTCATCTCTTCCCCTCTCTTCCAGGTCTCATTGTTTCAGCTTCAGGCTGCTTTGCTGATTTCACCCTGCAGCCTCTCTCAGCCACTTGGTTTCTCAGTCTTTTTGTGGCTGCAGGTGATCCTGCAATCTTCTCTCATGAGGCAGGGTAAAATGGTGGCTCTCTTTCTCTGCCATCTCCTCCATTTATATAGGACTTCAGTAAAAGGATTAAGACCAACCCAGGGTCCCACAATCTAATCAAAAGTTCCCATTTAAAAAGAGTTTACAGGAGTAAGAATGGGTTCACTTTAAAAGCAAGATTTTCTGAGGTCTACAAGACTCCAACTAGGACACACATGTTGTCTCAGTTTAGAGTATTAACTAAAGACTTCCCCATATAGGTGAGATTCATATGATTTCCCTTCAATGTGTATATGCTCAAGTTGATTAAAGGATGGCCATTCCCTGAGGGCTCTTTCCCATGGACTGGTGACATACGACTTTTTATATATGTGAGATAATTGATGTGAGTTAGTGGGGAACACTCAGGGAAACCTACGATGAAATCATTGCATTCAAAATTTTCCTCTCCAGTTTGACATCTCTGCTGTTGGTAAGGAGATGGGATGTGGATAAGAGTGGGCTCACAAGCCTTATTCATTAATATCTGTACATATGAATTCTAGGCTGATCATTTAGTGACAGTCTCCTCTTAAGACTTTTCCCATGTCAGTTACTGCATGGTGAATTATCCCCCTACATGCACCTAGATTTTCTATTTTTGAGCAGCTCAACAGCAGAACTATCTGATTGATTTTCATGAATACATTATATTCCAAAGACTATGTATATGAGCCAGGCTTACTCAAATGCAAGGTCATTAGAACTGCTGTTAGGATTTTCAGTTCAAGTCAATTTCTTCTCTAAATAGAAATTATCCAATACTTTCTCTTGGGATTGTGTTTATTCCAAACTCTATTTATAGTCAGATGCTTATACACAATTCATGACTTGTTCCTGTTTGGCTGACCAGTTTTCACACCATGAAGCTTACCATTGGCATGATGGTGGAGGTGTCCTTCTTACAGTTATTTTGCATGGCTGTCATTTCTTTTTTTTACCCCCCCCTTCCCTTTCTGGAATCATTGCATATAATAAATTTATAGAGTGATATGAGTAGGATGAAAATGTTGATAGAGAGCCAAGGTAAGTATATTTCAAATATTTGTCCCTGAGATAATGGTTAATTTCTTCTATCAAAATGGCTAGGATGTGGTTTCCAGTTCTTAGGTCCAATAATCCCTGACCTGATTTTTACCATGGGAGTATTTCATAGATAGATTTGCATGTACAATCAGTTGATTGTATGTATAGTTGAGTGCATCTAAAATCAATGGAGATTTCTCTCAGCAATGTGGCTAGTCTCATCCAATCAGTGGGAATTCATAAAAAGAACTGAAGATTTCAAGAGTTAGAAAGAAGAATTTCTGCCTTTACTTCAGCTATCCAGTTTTCCTTGGGAGTTCAACGTCACAGCTATAAGAGATTCAACTTTGAAACTTGCCCTATATTATTATGACTTAGTGAGTTCCCACAGACACATGAATAAATTCCTGTAAGAAATATCTTACTATTTATATATATCCTGTTGATTGTGTTTCTATGGAGAATCATGATTAAAACAGCCCTTAAATGGCATAGAAACAAGAAATGGAGGAGTAAACCAGCTTCTGGAAAATATTTAAAGTCATTGTCAGTTAGGAAGGATTTTCTGGATTAAAATAAGAGAAAAATAAAATGAAGATGGGATATTGGGGAAGTAGAGGGAGGGGAATTCATCACAGCGGAGGACCAGTACAAATGCCATTATAAAATTCTTAACTGCAATAAGGACATGTGGATTCCTTACTGAGGCCAAGGTATTTACAGGAGACATATGAATAGAAATGGATAATGCAGATATAATGGATTTTCTTTAGAATTTTCCCCTAATACCCTCAATGTCATTTCAGAAAATATTATTCTTTCAAGGAAATCTGCAGTTGACACTACAAAGGTTCTGCAGTATCACTTCCCAGGCTCCTCCTTATATTGAAGCACAGGTTCCTGGAATTCACCTGGACTCTGACGTTGGAGAAATCCTCTTCCTTCTCTCCACAGATTGTCTCCTTGTTCCAATGGGGAAATCAGGTCTGATTTGAAGACAGATAACCTGTACATAAATTGTGAGTCCTTTGCTGAGAGTAGTGCATGATTTTCTAGGTTAGGGCTGTCTACCAAGAAAAAGAACAGATTACTGGAGTCTTATCTAGGAACACCACCTTGAACATAGAAATGAAGTGCACACCTGGCACAATGACAAACTCCAGTCCTCAGATTGATGATGTTTATGTCCGGGTTCAAAGTATTATGTAGAATCTTCAATGATTTAAATCGCACAGAAATTAACTTATTTTTAAAATGAATCCAATAAACATAAGTAATCCAGAATACTATACAAATACATGGAAAAGGATATGACTCTTATTTTTACAACTTTGGTATCAGACCCTACCTTAGTTCTAAGAGCAGAAAATGAACAGTCTTTAATCCAATTATTTATTCCTTCAAAAAGTATTCATTGACTTCCCAGCTCCATTCTGGGTACTGAACATTGAGTAGCAAGAAAGATTTTACATTGTAGTGAGGAATACTATATTCCAGTAAAGATTATAGAAAATTACATTTAAATAAATAAGAAATAAATTTCCTTATATAGATGTAAATGTTATGAAACATTCAGTGCAAGGAGAGCAGTGGAATATGGGGAAGCTCCTCTGGATTCTTGTGGGTATATATGTAAAATCAATGTGGACAGAATCACCTACAGAGACCAGATGACTGATATTTTCCGGCATTACAACTCTGACCAACTTTCACATGGATTTGCCAAGCAGGGAACACTCTTCCTCAGTGGAATCTATAGCTACATCATCAAAGATCACTGACTCCTTAAACATAATGCATATTATCATTAAATCAGGGCCTTCCTGATGAATGTCAAAAGGACACCAACATGGTTAATGAGTGAAGCACTTCCACATACATCTCCTCTGTAAACACACAACATTAATGAAAGCTGGAATAAATTAGTGTAAATGTTGTACAGGAGAAGAATACTTTTTCTTTCTTTTAAGCATTCACTTTGAAATAATATCAAATTTACAAGCAAGATGCAAAGAAAACAGAATTCTAAAATAACCTCAATGCAGATACCCAGATTTATCAGCTATAGGATTTTCCAACAAGTAAAATCATTCTGTCTGTCATCTAACTATCTAATCAATCATCTCTCTATATATACATCTATCTTATAGCTATCCATCATTTATCTATTTATTAATATTTGAAAACAGTCTGCTAGGATCATCCTCCTCTAACATGTCACACTTCCATCATAATTTACTAAAGACAAGGATGCTAGTTTAATAACCATATTAACCACATCCATCAAGTTCAAGAAATTTAACATCAATATAAAGAATGCACTCCATATTCAAATTTTTTCAGTTATCCCTTATTTCCCTTGGGACATTTTCTCTTCAATTATGAGTTGCAGTCCAGGAAAATATATTACATTTAGTTGCCCAAACTCTTTAGTCTCGCTAATTTTTTAGTTGAAGCAAAATATACATAATATAAACATTTCCAGCTCAACTACACCCTAAGATATGATTTAGAGGCAATAATCACATTCACAATGCTACAATATCAACATCACCATCCATTGCCAAAACATTCCATCACCCTAAGCAGAAACCATTCCCCTCCCCTGCCATTGAGAACCTGCACTTTACCTCTATATCTGTATTTGCATATTTCACTTATTGCATATAAGTGGAATCTTACAGTATCTGTGTTTTGTGTTTTTCTTATTTTATTCAACATGGCATTTTCATGTTCACCCTTTTTGAATGATCAGAATTCATTCTTTTTACAGTTGAATAGCATTCCATTGTTTGTATAAACCATTATTTGTTTTTCCATTCATCCTTTGAAGGACACTTGGATTGCTTCCATCTTCTGGCTAATGTGAGTAATACTGCTACAAAAACTAGTTTACAAATATCGGTTCTAGTTCTTGCTTACAATTTTTCAGGGACTATATCTAGATGTGGGACTAACAGGTCATAACATATTTCTATGTTTGACTTTATGAGGAAACACCATGTGGTAGACTACAGGTGTTACAGAATTTTACATCCCCAGCAATTGTGTACCATAGTTCCTATCTCTCCAATTCCACACCAGCATTGCTTAATGTGTGACCCCCTAAAATAGGGTAGGCCTTAATCCAATTACTGGAAGCTTTATAGAGAGAAAGCCCTATGGAGGAGCTGGAACCCACAAGTCAATACAAACCTGGAAGAGAAAGGAAAAGGCATCATGATATGAAGGCAAAACCAAGGACCCAAGTTGCCAGCCAGAATGCTACCAACCCAGGGAATGAGCAAGACTCCTCTCCTCTGAAACTGGGAGCTAATAAATTCCGATTGTTTAAGTCAACCCATTGTGTGGTATTTATTTTTGTAGGGTGAAACTTAGATATTGTATTGGAATGAATGAGTTTCTTAAAGGGAAAGATATGCTGTGGGAAGGCCATAAATAAGACAATACATTGAATATGAATTGGGAAAGATAAAACTTTAAACATATAACAAAAAATTGTCAAAATACACAGGAAGAGTTGAAATAATTAAAAACTGTTAGCTACATGAAGTGGGGCTGCAGAATATGGAGAAACAGAAAAAGCAGGACACTGCTTTTTGTCATCCTAGGCCTTGCTGTATTTTCAGTATTTGAAAGAAGAATACTTTATTTTGAGCCAACAAAAGGGAAAAGCTTTCAGAAGATGTTTTTTTAGCACCATGATCAAGGTACATCAATCATTCCAAGCTTGGCAAACTCTCGGGGACAGCCTCTCTTGGTACTGTCTGTTTCCTCTTTTGAGCAGAGATGCATTTGTTTATGAATTAAATCATTGGGTGGCTGTTTTCTCCTTATTTAGCACTGGTTTTTAGCTTGGTGGCATGGAATCTAGAAGCCAGTTTAGATCAAGTGCCTCTCAAACTTTATCTTGCATATGTATTTGTGGGATCTTTTTAAATTGCAGATCTTGACTCTGTCTCAGATAGGGTCTTTGATTCTGTTTTATATTTTGTTTTGTTTTGCTGCTGACCCTGGTTCCATACAAACATGAGTAACAAGGCCCTATTTTGGGTCACCGCTCCTTAGAGAAGGTGTTTGCAAACACTGATACCCTTTAGAAATCACCTGGAGGCTTTTTAAACTTCTAAATGAACAGGCCAACCAAAGAAAACTTAGATCAGCATATCTGGTGATGGGACTCAGGCATCAGAATTTTGAAAGTTCCCTAGATGACTTCATTGTGCAGAAAAGATTGATATCCTCTGCCTCGGTGTGTTTGAAATAACATGGGAAATATCTACCTATAAAAAGGTGCAGGTAGTCAAATTATATATTTACATTTTAATCATTACACATTTTACATTTACACTTTTCTAAGGTGTATGTATGAATTTTAACAGAGACTGCTTCTCATGCTTTTTTTCAGGAAATGTTTTTAACAATTTATGAATTACAAAAATAGATGTTGATTATGTTTGTAAACTGGTCTGTTCCTTTGGGTGTGATGCCCTTTGATTATATTAGAGTCAGCTGAGATGCTTTGAATAAATTATGTTAAGATTGGGGCATACAGGGTTAAGTCCCTGCCCCCCTTCATAGGTTATGTATACTGATGCTCAATCAAGGACACATGGAAGTAGAGACATAGAAGAAGAACACAGAGGAATAGAAACAGCTCCATAGACACAGCAGAGTCCCTAGGAAGAGAGATGGGCCTGATAGCCTACAGCTGCAGCTGACCCAAATGAGAAACATGTCCCAGGGAGGAAAACAAGCCTTATGCCAGCCTACAGCTAAGATGGGAAGAAGCTGATACCACGAAGCCTTAAGAAGAAGGCTGCTGTAGCTGGTGCTGGAGTTGATAGGTATACATCCAAGAGACTTTAATCTCTGGGCTGTCCTTGTGCCAGCTGGGCCCTGAAATTCAATAGAGTTGCAATACCTACTCTCCAGTTCATTGGACTCACCCAGGACAACTAACAAGGAGATGATGATGGATAATTACCATCCCAAGAAACAGAGAGAGTCTAAAACTGCAAGCAAGATTGCCCCATCCATCTGGCCCATGGGATCAAAGCCTCCTCACAATTAGAGGGGGTGTGGGCAACACCATCCCACAATCCTCAAGACTGGGGAATGAACTATGGACTAAAGTAGACTTACTGGTGTTCTTCTATAGACTTATTGTGCTTGTAGCAATGGAAGAAACTATATAATTCATGTGGAGGCAGTGGCCACTAGAGGTTCAGAGGGCAGGGAAAGGGAAATACAGGTGAAATATGGAGGTATTTTGGGGACTTGAGAATTTTTCTGAATGACATTTTAATGACATATAAGGGCCATTTCATATGCTGCCATAACCTACAAAATTGTGCAGGAGAGAGTGTTAACTACAATGTAAACTATAATCCATGCTTAATGGCAATGCTCTAAAACATTTTCATCAATTGTAATGAATGTATCACAGAAATGAAAGATGTTGTTAATGTGGGAAAATGTGGGAGGTGTCAGAATTGGGGCATATGGAAATCCCCTACATTTCTATATAATATTTCTGTAATCTAAATACCTTTAAAAAATAAAAAATAAACTAAAAAAAAAAAAAGAAGAGGAAGACTGATCCCTCACAGAGACCAGGAGCCACCTTGCTCCAACACTCATTATGGCCATGTGACTGCAAGTTTCTACCCCAAAATATATACCCTTTATGAATGCCAACGGATTTCTGGTATTTCACATCAGCACCCATTTCGCTGACTAATACAATAATAATCAGTCAAAACAAAACTAACATTAGGGATTTATGAGAAGGAAAACCCATGAATTCCACGCAAATTTAAGTTTCAATTCTTAGTGAGAATAATAAAATTATGTTGTATATTTTGTTGGCACTTAAACTTTAATTCATTTTGCTACTGTAAAAAAAGAAAAAAATGATAAAACTGGATTTCCACTTAATCCTTAAGATAGTTAATAACCTCAAGAACTTGTGCAAAAGAGCACTACATGACCTCTGACATAGCACTCCCCTCCTCCATTGTCCATCCAGTCACCTGTTCTAATTTTTCACATCATTTGTGCCCATCAAAAATTTTCATATTTTTCCACATGCCCTTTATTTTTAAAATTTTAAAATTTAATTTTAAATAAGCTTTAGATTACATAAATGTTACCTCAAAAATATAGGGTATTACCATATACCCAACCCCCTTTCCCCTCTTTTTCCCCCATTAACATCTTTCATTAATGTGGTAGATTCATTACAATTGATGGACACATGTTGAAACTTGAGACTAAGCATGGTCCTTAGTTTACATTATGATTTACACTGTGTACCACACAATTTTATAGAATTTGACAAAATGTATAATGGCTTGTATCCATCATTGCAAAATCATGAGAATGATTCCAATGTCTCAGAAATGTCCCACGTAACACCTATTCTTCCCTCTCCCTCCCCTAGAGCCTCTGTTAACCACTGCCTTTATATCAACAAGTACTTTCTTTACTAGAATAATAATACGTCTACTTTTGTCTCTAGTTGCGTCACTTGTTTATGTTTTTTCATTCCTCTATCTTGAGGATTTGGGGATAGTGATGCCCAGTCTTTTTCTGATTGAAAGAGAGCTTAGATCCCATGGGGCAGATGGATGGAACTGTCTAGCTTGAATAGCAGATTTTCTCTATTTTGTCCATCATCATAATTTTTTCATTTGGCCTGGTTTAGTCCGATCAACAGAAGATTAGGTATTGGCTACAAATCTGCTAAGATTAAGGGCTCAACCAGCATATGAACATTTGGAAGACTCAAGTCTCTGGGACATAAATATAATGGGTATAGTGCTCATTACAGGTTCAAATAAATGGGGTAGAAGAAGCATGTGTAGGAAAATTATAAATGAGTATAACTCTGATATATTGGGGGAGGAGGGTTATTATATATTCCAAAGTGAGGCCCACTGATAGTGGGTCAATTTCCTGGGGATGCCTCTCCTGCCTATAGTGTCTAGATGTCTCTACAGACCCCAGGAGCACCACTACTTGAGGCAGTGTTTACTGTGGCAGACAGTGAGATCCTTCTGAGACGTGAATAATTGTAACGTCTAGTATGACTTCCCAACTCAATTTGAAACCTCTTAGCCATAAAAACTCATTGCATTTAATATTTCCCCCCTTGGCTCTACGTATTTCTCCAAATGCATCATTAGTTTGCACTTAGTATTAATCCTTAGTGCCAGGGAGTCTCATCCTTGGGACTCATGTCCTATGTCATAGGGAAGACAGTGCATTTATATCCTGAATTTGGCTTAGAGAGAGGCCATATTTCAACAAGAAGAAGACCCTTAGGATCTAATTCTTAGCTAATATTCATTACCAGGCAAAGGTTTTATTTCACAAGAACAAGGTTTGAAATTAGTAAAATTAGGTAGAATATGAAAAATAAGTTTAAAAAGACTTAAGTCTAACTGACCTATGTCACTGTAAGATCTTGCCTCATCTTTCTGCTTCACCTTTTCCCCTGCATCACATTCACTGTCATTTCAAGTTAAAATTAATCTCTCTATCATTAGCATGGTACCCTCAGTCATGTGGCCCATGCCAGCTTTTTTCTCCCTCATCCTGCATGTGACTCACTGTGTTCCAGCCACTGTGGACCTTGGCTGGTCCTCACAACCCTCATGCCCATCATCCCTACTGAGCGCTATCACCTGCTCTGACCCCTCATCCTTCATTGCTTGTGATAGGAACCCTCACTGCCTAGATGTCCCCTCCTTCAGAAGCCTTGCCTGACATCTACTTCCAAGAGTCCACTTTGTTCCAAACCCTACACTTATTACCTTTCCTTGTTTATTTCTCTATATAACACTTAATATCTCCTGGCATGGCATATATTCTGTTTAATTTCCTTTCAAATCTTATTTTCTCTCCTAAACTATCAGCTCCACCAGAGAAAGGAACTTTTTTCCCTTATCATCACTGATCTAGCCCCACAACCAAGACCTGTTTTCTTTCTCTATATCGGGGAGGATTCATGGTGCTTTATTGGTTCCTTTATATCATGTGGATGCTCAAATGCTGAGTGTCACTTGCTGCTTTTCTTGGTAATCATTAGAAATTCTAGTTTTTGCTCACTGTCTCCCATGACTAGAAGTATTATCTTAGGGAGGCTAGCTGTTTCCCTGGGAGATGAGTTTCTTGCTGCTCCCTCAGCTTTCCTTTGACATGTGTCATTTAAATGGAAAGCAGGAGGGAGAGATGGGTGAGGTATTGGGAGTGTAGATTTTCTGATATTGTACAATAGGGATTTCTTCCTCCTTAGAGAACTCATAATGCAACACTCTTGCATGGGAATACAAACATCTCCATGTGAATATGTCACTTTTACATTTTTATCCTTTCTTGTTTTTGATTATATCATTGAATTATATGAAGTTTATTGTAAATATACTGTTTACCTTCCTTGCAAGAGAAAAAATTTCTTTAATTTTCATTATTTACCTATTACATATTTAGGTAAAATCAACATTTACCTATAACTTACATTCTCTTGCAAGTTAATATTGCTTTTGTCTTTTAAAAGTTTCATACTGAACTGCATATATTTTCAAATTATAATTATAAATGAAATGGATATTATGTAGATAAGAGCAATTAAAGAAATTTTATTGTATAAGAGCAACATAAAAATTTATAGTATAAATATAAGAACAATTCAATAAAGAAATAAATGAAAAAATATATAAACATATACGGAAGTCCCTTAAGTACTCTCTTAAATATTTTAACAATCTCATCACTAGTATTAGCTTCTTTCATGTTGAGTTTCTCTAAGCAAAAGAGTTTCTGGTGTGTACCTGAAGTCCCAACTCTTTGTGATTGAAGGTGGAGTGGACCATGGAGAAAATCACTTTTGTGTTCAGGAGGTGAAGATAGAGGAACTCCTGCCCATGGAGGGGGTTCCCTTAATCCACAGGCCTCAAAGACTCTCAGATGGAATTGGACAGGGCATTGCAACACGTTGGCTCAAGAGGCCTGAGTGGACAGAAGTTCAGTGTTGCTTAAGACCCAAGCCCACTCCTGAAAGAGGGACACTCAGGGAGTGGAAGGGTTTCCAAACAAACTGAATTTGGAAAAGTGCTTGGTGCTGTGGTGGAACTCAAGACCTTTTCCTGGGAATCCAGTGCTTTTAGCATCTTCTTCATCCCATCTTCTTCTTTGGAACATCTGGCTCTGCTTCCTTTGCTCTAAGACCACCAGAAGTTAATTCCACCATCAACATTGCTGTTGTTCCCTTAGTCTTTCTGTAGGTGTCAATAAGGCTGGACACTTCTAAAGATGCTTTCTCTAGCCTAGCATCCCCTAAAGATGACTTTGTGTCTACATACCTCTTGTGAACAGCAATCACCTTATCAAGAAGTTGACATTTCCTGTCAATCAATGTAGATAGTGTGTCTGCAAGGTGCTTTTCACATTTTCTATAAAACCAGTTTCTAACAGACTATTCAAGTTTGAACCATAGGAGACCCACCAAATGCTGAAGAAAGATTGAGACGCTCCTGAGTTCCACTAGAGGCTGTGAAATGGAAGGTATGGACTAGTGTCATTGTGCTCCATCACCACCTCTCAAAAGGTCTCTAGGATCTTCCAAAAGACAAACTCCAAAGAGCACTACAGGCCATCTATGGCACTGATGCCACCACAGGACTCTGCCCGGTAACCCTGTATCCACAGCAAACCAAAGAGAACTCCCCAATATTCTGCCTGGAATCCAGAAGCAACTGACAGCCCAGATGCTCATCAGTTGCGGGGGACAGGGGGGAAAAATACTGAAAATAAAATGTGCTTATCTCTATTATATTCTTATGAATATTTTTCTATCTTTCTCTCTTATTGTTCTTTTAAAATTGATGTAAAACTTAAATACAGTTAAAAGTATTGATTTAACTGAATGACATCAAATTTT
Source organism: Cabassous unicinctus (assembly GCA_029593785.1). Classification (NCBI taxonomy): domain Eukaryota; kingdom Metazoa; phylum Chordata; class Mammalia; order Cingulata; family Chlamyphoridae; genus Cabassous; species Cabassous unicinctus. The sequence goes on from JAQZBX010035526.1 coordinate 11,755, forward strand.
TAAACTTTCCTTCCCCAGTCCCCTACAGGATCCAGTTAACCTATCATATGAATCATTTTCTTTAACCTGCAAAATAATCCCTGTATACTTCAGTCAATACTCTCCTCCCAACATATTCACCCTCATTCTGATATTCTATCCTCATACATCAGTTTTGTGACATCCTGAAATTCATAAAAATGAAATTAATTGGAATTTATATTTTCTTGCACAAATTCTGTGCTCTAAATATTGTAGTGAAATTCCTTAATGTTTTTTGTTGGATCACCAGTTCTCTTGTTTCTTATCATTGATTCCTTTGACATTGAATGATTGTATTACAAAATATGTATTCATGATGCTCTCGGTGGATATGTTTTGCCTTTCAAGTTTGGGATTTTATGGACTAAAGATATTATGAGTATCCTTTTACAAGGATATATTTTCCATTCTCCTGGGTGGTAGACACAGAAACCGAAATCTCAAAAGATCCTTCACATCCCACTAATTGCTGTATTGCATCAGCTGCATTTAGGACATTTGGTTCCTCTGCATTTCTTGAAGTGCTCCCATCACTCACTTCTGGTTGACCACATTCTCCATTTTCTTTTTATCATCTGGACTCCCTAGCTTTTCCATCTCTGTCTCCTTTCTTGGTTTCTGTTTTCTTCCAAAATTCTCTCAGCATTAGTTTTTTCCCAGGGCTTCAAACTTGGACTTCGATCCTTCTTCAGAAATTGATTCATTTACTGATCATGTGATCACTCTTAGCTTTAAGAACCATCTAGACTGGCATGAGTACTAACTATATTTATCTAACTCAAATTTTTCCACACAGTTCAGATTTACACAGAGCTGTGTCCAGGACATCCCACTTTTTTGTCTACTGTGCCAACACCAAACTCTAGACTTCTTCCCAAATCTGCTCCACCTTGTTTTCCCCCTTTTCCATGTACAATGGTTCCATTCTGGTAGGTGTTCAGGCTAAAGCTTTATAGCACTTCTTGTCTTCTCTCTTTCCACATCACATCCACCCTTCACATCCCGTGCTCATCTGACCCCTTCTCCTTTGCATCCTCCTTTCTTCCCTGGTTCAAACCAAGTTCATCTCTGAGAGGATGACCATCGTTGCCCCCTAATATCTTCCTTCTCCTGCCTCAGACCTACAGTTTCTTAAGTTCACGAAAAAGAGGTGTATTTTTCTGTGTGTAATGTTTTATATATATGCTAAGTAAAAGTATGCATTATATATATGTTAAGAAAAATTTATTATTTTTTAAAAGATTTATTTCTCCTTTGCCTTGATTGTACTTGCTGTCTGCTTGTTCAGTGCTCATCTTCTTTTTTTGAGGAGGCACTGAGAACTGTAACCAGGACCTCCCATTTGGGAGGGAGGCACCTAATGGCTTGAGCCACCTCCAATCCATGCTTCTTGTGTTTCTCATTGTGTTTCCTTGTTGTGTCTCTTCATTGCTTCATCTCATTGTTTCATATCATTTTCTCAGCTCACTGCACCTGCCTATCATGTCAGCCTGTTGCACCAGGTCACTGTCTGGCTCATCTTCCCAGGGAGGAACCAGGAACTGAACCTGGGACCTCTTGTGTGGTAGGCAGGTGCCCAACTGCTTGAACCACAACTGCTTCCCAAAATTTATTGTTTTTGATAATGAAGTAGTCTATATCCATGTTGATAATTTTTCTTCTTATTCTATCACTTGCTGAGAGAGTAGTTCCAAAATCTCCTACTACGATTTGGGTTTGGATCTTACATACTAAAATTTTGTCAATTTGTGAAAGCCAGCAAGTAGGTACACATCAATTTTAATATTCTATGTTTTTCTGGGATTTTAAACATTTCAATAGTATGAAAGGACACTACATTTCTGATACTTTTTCCTTAGTGTTTATTGTATTTCCTTCTTCAGAAATTGATTCACTTATAGATCATGTGATCACTCTTGGCTTTAAGCTTACATACTGACACAAGATTTACTGATATTTGTGTTTTTCTGTGCTTATATAAAATCCATGTTTTACTGTCAAACTTGCTGTTTGTCTTAGTTTTTTATTTTTATTTTTATTTTTTTGGTGGTACCTAGGATTGAACCCAGGACCTTGTACATGGGAAGCAGGCACTCAAACACTTAAGCTACATCAGGCCTCCCTTAGATGAATTTTAAAATAAAACCCATAGAGCTCTTTAAATTTTCTTTTGAAAAATTTGATTAAGTGGAACATTTATATGAATATAATTACTGTTCAAGTTTAAATTTAATCTTCCTTCTTTCTCTGCAGTTTCTATGTGTTCTCACAGTTCAATGCTGTTATTTTTCTCCTGAATGTCTTCATTAGGAGTCATAATTTTTGTTCAATCTTGTCTCTTTGATTTATTCAGAAGGTATGCACTATTTTTATATTCTTTTAGTAGTTACATATGAAAAGACAACAGTTTTTCTTTGCCTTATCACATCTAAAGTCAACATAACCTGTTATCCATTTCCAGGATGATGGATCATTTTAATTAGAGATGTTCTAAGGTTTACTGAAAAATCATGAAGGAAATAGAGAATTCCAATACAACCACCCATCTACACAATGCTTCCCTATTATTAACACTGTATATGTGTGAGGGAACTTTGATCATTTGTTAAATTAAGCCTTAAGCCCTTTTTTTAATTGGGTAATTTGTTGTTTTAATGTTGAGTTTTAGAATCTCTTTTTATATTATGGATATTAAATTCTTATCCAATCTATGACTTCCAAATATTTTCTCCCAATAAGTCAGCTGCCTTTTAGCCATTCCAGATCTCACACCTACCTCATACCTTAAACAAACACTAACTAAAAATAATCAAAGACCTAAAGAGCCAGAACCATAAAACTCATAGAAGAAAATGTGGTGAAGTATCTTCAGACCTTGGGCATGGCAACAATTTCTTAGACTTTATCCTGAAAGCATGTGCAATGAAAGAAAAAATGAATCCTATGAACAACTGCATGCCAAAAAATTAGAAAATATAGATGAGATAGGCAAATTCCTAGAAAAACACAAAACACCTACATTGATGTCATGATCAGGTGGATTTTATCCCAGTTATGTGAGCATGATTTGACACAAGAAAATTAAATATTGTAATAAACCACATTAATAAATTGAAGAAGAAAAATCACATAATCCTCTCAATTGATGCAGAAAAGGCATTTGAGAAAACACAGCACACTTTGTTGATAAAAACACTCCAAATGGTAAGAATAGAAGGAAGCTTTCTCAATATGGTAAAGTGATATATGAAAAACTTACAGCTAACATTGTGCTAAATGGTGAAAGACTGAAAGTTGTGGTGCAGAGATCAGGAATAAGACAAGGATCCCCACTGTCATCATTGTTATTCAGTATTGTGCTAGAAGTTCTAGCTAGAGCAATTAAGCTAGATAAAGCAATAAAATGCACCCAAATACTAAAGGAAGAAGTAAAAGTTCCATTATTCACTGAATATATCACTTTACATCTAGAATCTTCTGAAAAAATCCACAAGAAAGCTACTAGAACTAATAAAACTTGAAAAGACAATTGTCCGAATCAGAAAATACAAATGGCAATGAAACACATGAAAAAATGTTCAACATCAGTAGTGATTAGAGAAATGCAAATCAAAACTACAATGAGATGTCATTTCACACCTATTAGACTGGCTGCTATTAAAAAGTTGGAAAAGTGTAAATGTTAGAAAGGATGTGGAGAAACAGAAACACTTATTTCCTGGTAGGAATGTAGAATGGTACAGCCACTGTGGAGGACTGCTTGACTGCTCTTAAGGAAGTTGAATATAGACTTGCCATGTGACCCTGCAATACCATTATTGCAGTGACAAAAACAGAAATCTTCTCACTGAAGTTCATAGCAGCATTATTCATGATAGCCAAAAGTTGGAAACAACCCAGGTGTCCATCAACTGATGAATAGATGAATAAATTCTGGTATATACACATGATAGAATATTATGCAGCATTAAGAAGAAATGAAGTTGTGAAGCATATGACAACATGGATGAACCTGGAGGACACTATGTTGAGTAAAGCAAGCCAAACACAAAAGGACAAACACTGTATGATTGCACTATTATGAACTAAATATAAAATGTAATTTCATAGAGTAAATAATTAGAATATAGATCACCAGAAAATAGAATGACATTAGAGAATGGAAAGCTGAGGGTTAGTCTGTGTAGAATTGGTAAAAATTTGTTGGTAACTCTTAGGAAATGAATAGAAATGGTGAAAGCACATCATGATGTTTGTAACTAACAGAGCTATTATATGGGTATGATAGTGGTTGAAAGGGAAAGTCTAAGGTCATGTATATTACAAAAAGGAAAGAAAAAAACTGTAACATGGGACTGTATAAGATAGTGAAACTTCATGTAAAACATGAATATGGGTGATATTGCATATCTAAGACTGTTTTTACAAAATAGAAATAAAAATATACTAGAGAGAAGAAAGAAGAATAACAGCTATGTACAGCAGAAGAAGCATAGAGAGATTGAGAGGTGATGAGTTTTCTTTGTTTTTTGTTTATTATTATTATTATTATTATGGGAATGATGAAAGTGCTCTAAGAATGATTGAAGTGATGAATGCAGAAATATGTGATTGTACAGATTGTAAAGTTTGGATGGATTTATGCTTTATTAATATATATCACTAAAATTGATTTGTTTAAAACAGTACTAAATATGAACAAAAAATTAAGAAATTTTAGTCCTCAAAAGACGTCATGGAGAAAGTGCAAGTCAAGCCATCTAGAAGGAAAATACTTTTGCAATCCTTATATACAAGAAAGGACTCATATCATTAATATAGAAATAACCTTTACAAATTAATAAGAAAGGCAAAGAGCCAAGTGGAAAAATGGACAAAACACTTAAGACATTTCATAAAAGAGGATAAACAAGTGGCCAATGTATGAAATGAAGAATCTTCTTCAGTCACAATGTGATATCATTACACAGTCAATAATATAACCAAAAGATATGTACAAGAATGTTCAAACAACACTTTTCAACCTAGCTCAAAACTGGAAATTTTAAAATGTTCAAAAGAGTAGAATTGGGAAATAAATCATGAAATATTCATCAATGAAACATTATACAGAAATAAATATATATGAACCACTTGCACTGACATGGATAGATCTGATAAATATAATGTGGAGTGAAAGAAGTCCCAGATAAAGTCATAATGTATTGTTTCATTTCCATAAAGTTCAAAAGTGTGTAAAGTACATACATGGTTTTACAAGTCATTATAACGATTACTGGGGTGGAGGTGTAATGCTGGAACAGGAGATGAAAAGGGCTTCTGGCATGTTGTTAATATTCTTTTTATCAATTTGTTTTCTGATTTTATGGGTGTGTTCCCTTTAAAATTTTATCAATATACACAGTTATGAATTGTGCAGTTTTTTGTCTGTATCTGAGGCTTCAATGAAAATTAAGTCACAAATGACTAAGCAGAGGAAAAGCCTCACTTTTTGGCTACACCCACATAATATTTAAAATTTTGAAGAAAGTCAATATTTAATAGCATCCAGAATCCGACCACCTCTCACCACCTTTCCTAATAATTCCCTGTTGCCAGCATCCTCACTCTTTTGGATCATTGCCAATACTCTGCTTCTACTTTGTCCAATTCTCATCTATTCTGTTAAATGTAATTCAGATAATTGTATCATCCCTCTTCACAGATTCTTTAAAGTAAAAGTCACAGTCATTAAAACAGCCTACAGGACCCTATGTGATATGGCCCCTTTATATTTTTTATCTCATCTTATGCTTATCTTGCTCCATTCTTGTCATACTGGTCTTTGTTGCTACTCAAACCCTCAGGTGTAATTCTGTTTCTGGGACACTGCATTTGCTGCCCCCTTGCCTGGAATGCACTTTGGTCAGATTCGCACATGACATTCCTTCACTCCCTTCAGATCTTTGTAAATTTCTCAATGAGGCTTTTCCTGACTACTTTATTTACAGTTGAATTATTTTCCTTATCTCTCAATACCCTCCACTCCCTTTCTCAAGTTTACTTTCTTCTGTAGCACTTATCACCATCTAATATAGTGTTTATATAATCAAAGAGAAACACAAATATCAGTAAATCTTGCCTCAGTATGTCAACAGCAAATACAATAAACATTAAGGAAAAAGTACCAGAAATGTAGTGCCCTTTCATACTATTGAAATGTTTAAAATCCCAGAAAAACTTAGAAAGTTAAAATTCATGTGCACCTGCCTGCTGACTTTCACAATTTGACAAAATTACAATATGTAAGAGACAAACCCAAATCCTAATAGGAGATTTTGGTACTATTCTTTCAGCAAGTGATAGAATAGGAAGAAAAATTATCAACAAGGATATAGACTACTTCATTATCAAAAATAATAAATTTTGGGATGCAGTTGTGATTCAAGCTTTTGGTCACCTGCCTACCACATGGGAGGTCCCAGATTCAGTTCCTGATTCCTCCTAGGGAAGATGAAACAGACAGTGAACTGATGCAACAGGATGGCATGATAGGCAGTTGCAGTGAAATGAAAAATGATATGTAAACATGAGATGATGCAATGAAGAGACACAACAAGGAAACACAATGAAAGACACAAGAAGCAGGGATTGGAAGTGGCTCAAGCCATTAGGTGACTCCCTCCCACATGGGAGTCCAGGGTTTGGTTCCCAGTGCCTCCTTAAAAAAAGAAGATGAGCACAGAACAAGAAGATAGCAAGTACAAATGAGGCCAGAGGGAAATAAATAAAAAAAAATCTTTTAAAAATTAATTTTAATTAATGCATGTATAATGCATACTTTTAAGTAGCATATATATAAAACAATGAAAACAGAAAAATACACCTCTTTTTCATGAACTTAAGAAAATGTAGGTCTGAGGCAGGAAAAGTAAGATATTAGGAGGCAACCATGCTCATCCTCTCAGAGATGAAGTTGACTCTAACCAGGGAAAAAAGGAGAAGGCAAAGGAGAAGGGGCCAGATGAAAACAGGATGTGAAGGATGGAGGTGAAGTAGAAAGAGAGAAGTCAAGAAGGGCCACAAAGATTTAGCCTGAACAACTACCAGGATGGAGCCAGTGTACATGGAAAAGGGAGAGAACAAGGAGGATGAAGTTTGCAAAGGAGTCTAGAGTTTGGCATTGGCATATTAGACACAGAAGTGGGACATCTTGGATACAGATCTGTGTAAATCTGGAATGTGTGGAAAAATTTGGGTTAAATAAATATAGTTAGTACTTATGCCACTATACATGGTACTTCATGCCAAGAGTGATCACATGATCAGTAAGTGAATCAAATTCTGAAGAAGGATCGAGGTCCAAATGTGAAGCCCTGGGGAAAAACTAATGCTGAGATATTTTTGGAAGAGCACAGAAGCCAGCACAGGAGACAGACATGGAAAGTCTAGAGAGTCTCAATGATAAAAAGACAAAGGAGAATGTGGTGAACTAGAAGTGAGTGATGGGAGCACTTCAAGAAGTACAGAGGAACCAAATGTCCTAAATGCAGCTGATGTGAAGCAGCAATTAGTGGGATGTGAAGAATCTTTTTTTGATTTATGTTTACTTGTCTATCACACTGGAGAAAGTAAAATATATCCTTATATAAAGAACATGTAAATGGATTCTCATAATATCCATTTACATGGGAAGGGTGGGAGTACAGATTTTGGGGAAAAGTGGGGGGTTGTGGAAATAGACATGAGACAAGCTTTGAGGGGAGGGTATCTGAGCAGTGAGGGTATCTGGTACAAGCATTGAAGGATGAGGGGCGATAGCAGGTGATAGCACATAGTAGGGGTGATGAGCATGAGGGTTGTGAGCACCAGCCAGGGTCCAGAGAAAGAGCTGGGGTTGATCAGTGATGATAAGGAAAAAAATGTTCCTGTCTCTGTGGAGCTGATAGTTAAGGAGAGAAAAGAAGTTTTGAAAGGAAATTAAACAGAATACAAGTCATGCCAGGAGATGTTAAGAAGTATGGAAAGAAATAAGCAAGGAAGGGTAGGGAGAGTAGGGTTTGGAAAAGAGTGGGATCTTGGAAGTAGAGGTCAGGCAAGGCCTCCAGAGGAGGAGACATCTGAGCAGTGAGGGTTCCTATCACAAGCACTGATGGATGAGGGGCCAGAGTAGGTGATAGCACTCAGTAGGGATGATGGGCATGAGGGTTGTGAGGATCAGCCAGGGTCTAGAGTGACTGGAACACAGTGAGTCACATGCAGGGTAAGGGAGCAAAAACCTGGCATGGCCAGGTGACTGAGGGTACCATACCCATGATAGAGAGATGAATTTTAATTTGAAATTTCAGTGACTGTGATGCAAGGAAAAGGTGAAGCAGAAAGACAAGGCAAGATCTTACAGTGACATGAGTCAGTTATACTCAAGTCCTTTTAAACATATTTTTCATATTTTATCTAATATAATTACTTTTCATATCTTGTTCTTGTGAAATAAAAACTTGGCCTGGTAATATATATTGCCTAAGAGTTAGGTATTGAGGGTATTATTGTTGTTCAAATGTGGCCTCTCTCTAAGCTAAATTTAGAATATAAATGCACTGCCTTCCCTATGACATAGGACATGAGACTCAGGGATGAGCTTCCCTGGCACCGAGGGATTAAAACCAAGTGCCAACTAATTCTGCATTTGGAGAAAGACTTAAAGCCAAGGGGGGAAATATTAAATGCAATGAGTTTTATGTCTAACAGGTTTCAAAGTGAATTGTGAGGTCATTCTAGAGGTTACAATTATGCACATCTCAGAAGGATCTCACTGTCTGCCACAGTAAACACTGCTTCAAGTAGGGGTGCTCCTGAGGTCTCTAGAGACATCTAGACACTATAGGCAGGAGAGACATCACCAGGAAATTGACCCACTATCAGTGGGCCTCACTTTGGGATATATAATAACCCTCCTCCCCCAATATATCTGAGGTATACTCATTTATATTTTTCCTACACATGCTTCTTCTGCCCCATTTATTTGAACCTGTAATGACCACTATACCCATTATATATATGTCCCAGACTTAAGTCTTCCAAATGTTCATATGCTGGTTGAGCCCTTAATCTTAGCAGATTTGCAGCCAATGCCTAATCTTCTGTTGAACAGACTAATCCAGGATGAATAAAAAAATAATGATGATGCACAACACCCATCCCAAGGAACAGAGAGTATCTGCTTCTACAAGCAAGGCAGTTCCATCCATCTACCCCACGGGATCTAAGTTCTCTCTCAATCAGAAGCAGAGTGGGCATCACCATCCCCAAATCCTCAGTATAGTGGAATGAAAAAACATAAAGAAGGGATGCAACTGTGGACAAAAGGAGACTTATTATTATTCTAGTAATGAGAGACCTTTTCATAAAGGTTAACAGAGGCTCTAGGGGAAGGAGAGGGAGGAATAGGTGTTACATGAGGCATTTTTGAGACATTGGAATCATTTTCATGATTTTGCAATGATGGATATAAGCCATTATACGTTTTGTCAAAATCTATAAAATTGTGTGGTGCAAAGTGTAAATCAATGTAAACTCTAGACCATGCTTAGTTGCAATGCTTCAACATGTGTCTATCAATTGTAACAAATGTACCACATTAATGAAAGATATTAATGGAGGAAATTTGGGGGGAGTTGGGTATATGGGAATCCCCTAATTTTTGATGTAGCATTTATGTAATCTAAAGCTTCTTTAAAATTAAATTTAAAGATTTTTAAAATAAAGGGCATGTGGGAAAATATGAAAAATTTTATGGACACAAATGATGTGACAAAATAGAACAGGTGACTGGATGAAGAATGGAGGAGGGGAGTGCTAGGTAAGAGGTCATGTAGTGCACCCTAGGACAAGTTGGTGAGGTGATTAACTGTCTTAAGGAAAGTGGAAATCCAGTTTTATAATTTTTTTCTTTCTTTACAGTGGCAAAATAAATTAAAGTGCCTACCAAAATATACTACATAATTTTATTACATTCTCACTAAGAGTTGAAACTTACATTTGCATGGAATTCAGGGGTTTTTCTTCTCATAATTCCCTAATGTTAGTTTTGTTTTTACTGATTATTGTTGTATTAGTCAGCCAAATGGGTGCTGATGCAACGTACCAGAAATCTGCTGGCTTTCATAAAGGGTATTTATTTTGGGGTAGAAGCTTACAGTCACAAGGCCATAATGAGTGTTGGAGCAAGGTGGCTGCTGGTCTCTGTGAGGGATCAGCCTCCTTCTTTTTCTTTTTTTAAGTTTATTTTTTATTTTTTAAAGGTATTTAGATTACATAAATATTATAAAAAATGTAGGGGATTCCCATATGCCCCGCTTCCGACGCCTCCCACATTTTCCCACATTAACAACATCTTTCATTAGTGTGGTACATTCATTACAATTGATGAAAATGTTTTAGAGCATTGCCACTAAGCATGGATTATAGTTTACATTGTAGTTTACACTCTCTCCTGCACAATTTTGTAGGTTATGGCAGCATATGAAATGGCCCATATCTGTCATCATAATGCCATTCAGAAAAACTCCCAAGTCCCCCAAATGCCCCCATATTTCACCTGTATTTCCTTTTCCCTACCCTCAGAACCTCTGGTGGCAACTGCCTCCACATGAATGATATAGTTTCTTCCATTGCTACAATCACAATAAGTCTATAGCAGAACACCAGTAAGTCTACCTTAGTCCATAGTTCATTCCCCAATCCTGAGGATTCTCGGATGGTGTTGCCCACTCCCCCTCTAACTGAGAGGAGGCTTTGATCCCATGGGCCAGATGGATGGAACTATCTGGCTTGGAGTTGTAGACTCAGTTTCTTGGGATGGTCATTGTTCATCATGATCACCTTGTTAGTTGTCCTGGGTGAGTCCAATGAACTGGAGAGTAGGTATTGCAACTCTATTGAATTTCAGGGCCCAGCTGGCACATGGACAGCCCAGAGATTAAAGTCTCTTGGATGTATACCTATCAATTCCAGCACCAGCTACAGCAGCATTCTTCTTAAGGCTCAATGGTCTCAGCTTCTTCCCATCTCAGCTGTAGGCTGGGGCTTGTTTCTCATCAGGGTCAGCTGCAGCTGTAGGTTATCAGGCCCATCTCTCTCCCCAGGGCCTCTGCTGTTTCTATGGAGATCTTTCTATTCCTCTGTGTTCTTCTCTGTGTCTACTTCCATGTATCCTTGATTGAGCATCAGTTTACATAACCTACAAAGGGGGGCAGGGACTCAACCCTGCATGCCCTAATTTTAACATAATTTAATCAAAGCATCTCAGCTGAATCTAATATAATCAAAGGGCATCACACCCAAAGGAACAGACCAGTTTACAAACATAATCAACATCTATTTTTGTTATTCATAAATTGTTAAAAACATTTCCAAAAATAAAACAAGCATGAGAAACATGTCTTTGTTAAAATTCATAAATATACTTAAGAAAAGAGTACCCTTTGATTAAAATATATGTACTTTTGCTCTTGTGACTTGCTGCAACTTTTTATAGGTAGGTAATTCCCATGTTGCTTCAAACTCTCTGAGGCAGTGGATATCAAACCTTTCTGCAGAATAAGTCATCTAGGGAACTTTCAAAATTCTGATGCCTGAGTCACATCACTAGATAAGCTGATCTAAGTTTTCTTGGGTTGGCCTATTCATTCAGAGGTTTAAAAGATCTACGATGTGAAATGTGGTCTGTGCTTAGTGGCAAAGCCCCAGGACGTTTATATCCATTGCAGGTGATGTGCCACACTAATGAAAGTTGTTTATATGAGATGTTATGGGAGGTATGGGAGGTAGAGATCATGGGAATCCCTGTAATTTTTGTGTAACATTTATGTAATCTAAGCATCTTTTAAAATATATATGAAAAAAAAAAAGGATTCCAGGTGATTTCTATAGGGTATCAATGTTTGCAAACCCCTTCTCTAAGGAGTGGAGACCCAAAACAGGGCCTTGCTACTCATGTATGTATGGAACCTGGGTCAGCAGCAGGAGCATCACCTGGCAGCTTGGTAAAAAATTTTAAAAAGCAAAACAAAAAATAGG
>JAQZBX010035527.1:9967-24640 GCA_029593785.1 Cabassous unicinctus
GCAGCGAGATTTCTGATTCTGACAAATCACACCAAAAATGAACTTAATACAGAGGAAATCTTCGTAAATCTCTTCACAAGTCCTGTACTCCCTTTGTGTCTCCCACAGCTGAGCTTCACCCACAGTAGGTGCTTTGTGTAGACTTGCTGGGTTGAGAGTCTTCCATTCACTCTGCACCTCGCCTGGCCCCAGAGCCACACCCCAGTTTCTGGCCCCTCCTCTTTCACTGAGAGGCCAAGCTGTGTGGAATACCTCATCCTCTGACTTCCAGTGAGGCCCAGCAGATGAGCAGAAGGAAAATGGATAGTGGGTGCTGAGGAGGTGTCCTTCTGCCTCTCACACTGGGGGAGTCCCCTCAGGCTGCCATGTCCCTCAACCGAGGTCACTGCTCCTCTCCAGACAACACTGACCCTCCCTGCTCTACTTTCTCCTTTTGGGTGTTTGTGACCATGCCTTCTCCTTGCCCCTTTGGGCCTAGAGGATGTAACAGCTCTACTCTTACTGGCCTAAGAGTATCACACTGCCCACTCTGATTTCCCCACATCCTCACCACAGCTTTGGAAATAGTCCCTTATTAAACCCTCCTCAAATCTAGTTTGTATGTAACATCTGTTTCTTGCTGGCCCCTAACTGATACACTTGCTGAATGAAATGAGCATGTCCTAACTATGTATGTCCTGTATCAGACACATATCTATAAAAGAGCTGCTTGGTAGAGAATTCTAACTCTAGCACATTCAGTGTAAGAACTGCAGCAGTAGTTTTTTTTTGTTTTGTTTTTAAGAAGTACTGGGGATTGAACCCAGGACCTCACACATGTGAAACAGGAGCTCAACCACTAAACTACATTCACTCCCCATTGGTTTTTTCGTTTGTTTGTTTGTTATTTTTAGGAGCTACCGGGGATCGAACCCAGGACCTCGTAAGTGGGAACTTGAGCTACATGCACTTCCACATTTTAATAAGTGTATTCTTCAAGCCCCAGCCTGAATGCCTCTTCTTCAGACCCGCACTCCCTGACCCACAGTGTCTCTCACAGCACCCTTACTTTTCTTTCCTTAATACTTACCACAGTTTGTTGGCATGTATGCTTGTTTGATCACTATGTTTAATGCCTGCTGTTCCACTAGACCTTAGAGTTCATGAAGGCAGAAACTAATTCATTATCTATGTCCCCTAGCTCAGTACCAGACACGTGACAGATGCCCAATAAATACCTGCTGAGTGAGCCATAAGGGGGAGAAGGGCCATCCAATGCCTCATGCCTGACACCTCTAAACCTCCACACCTGTTTACTTTGGTCCCCCTCCAACACACACCTGGATTATCCACACACACCCCCTTCACTGCCTACCCAAGTCCAATCACCACAACACCTCAAGCCTTCATTGGTCTTCTCCATCCCTCTCTACTCCTAGGTATGTGTTCTGCTCTTCCAAAATAGACTGTAGGTTTCTAGAAAATCTGAGTCTGCCTTAGCCCAAGAGCTCTCTAAAATGGCATGAGAGGTATGACTGACAAAAGGCTCAAAATAACTAGAAATAATTCCTGTAACTGCTGGATATATGAGTTGCTGAGACTTGTGCCTCATTTTCATTATGAACCTCAGTAGTCCAAATATCTTCCAGGCCCTGAATCTCAGCCCAGATAATTCAGCCACAGAATTCTTTGCTGAATCAGAAACGCACCCCATCCACAAAACTTTGACATCCCAACCCAGCAAAAACATAAAACTCTTTAATAACATTTTAAATCAGCTCCAGTATTCTGGAATGTTTGCTGTAGATTTAACTGCCACTTAGCAGTTCTTCCAAGGTGACCATTTCTCTATCTTCAAGTTTTGTCATTTCTCCTTCTCCATCCTTCAGTCAGGAAACTGCAGTTTTCAGATAAATCCAGTCTTCAGTAACTCAGAGAAGAGAAGCGGCAGAAAAATTTGACAACATTGTATTCTTAGGAAAAAGTTTAGATTTGGCTTCATTAATTACTTAATTATCTAATTATTCTACTGTAACTGTATCTTGTATTGGCTTTTTGAAAACACTCCTTTATTTGTACAACCTCCCTCATGTATGCAAAAAAAAAAAATAAGGCAAATAATATTTTAACAATCAAGCTGATTTTAGAATTGGTAACAATTTGTGAAGATAGACTTCTAAAATAGAAATTTGAACCTTTGAGAACTTACTGAGAAGTTTATTGTGGGATCTTCTGTTTTATTGCCTTTCTTTTTCCCAGAAATGTGCACCTTTGGAAGAGAAATTGATTCTGCTTAATCTGACCTAGATAAGATCTGGCTTGCTTGAGAATCTTCTAGATAGTAATGGCCTGGCATTGACACACTTTGAGTTCGACTGGCCTGCTTTACAGCATCCACTAAAAGCATTTAACTCCTTGAATCTTTATCAAAGTTGGATGCTGTTTGAATATTCCTTTGAATGAATTATTTGTTACCCAAAATCATACAGTACTAGACATAAACTCAAAAATGAAAATAGTAAAATTGTCCAGAGTATGAAAAATAAATTTTAAAAGTCTTTTTACTTTCCAAAAAAGGTTAAAATCACAAGTTCAGCATGCAATAATGCATAGAGAAACTTCACATGATGTGTGTAAACATGATGCCAAAAAACACAGAGGGCTGTCCCATCATGAAAGTATTTTAAATTTGACATGTTTGAACTCTTGGCACACTTGGTGAACTTCTGGAAAGCTCTACCAGTCATAATTAACCACTAATTAAATTTTACCAGGAAAAAAACTGCAAACTATATTCAAAATCTATTTAAGTTTGAAGGAGCAAATTCCACGAGAATGATTGCCTTCCTATATAAGAGACTGCCACAGAAAGGCTCAGAAACAAATCTGTCCCCAACAGCTAATAATTCACCTATTATCAAACCCTCCAGCATCATAATACCTCTGTCCCAACTGTGAGCCTGCAAATATGTGACAAAGCAATTGATGAATTGCAGTGGCCAGCCGAACTGGTAATGTGCCTTGGGATTCGGGGAACTCCACCCGTCCTATGTGTGAGAAGAATTTATGAAGATAACATGACATGCTAATATATTTTTACAGCTTAAACAAGATATTCCATGCCATTTTTGAGCACCACACATAGTTTATCAATATAACTCCTAAGACCTTTATCCCCTTTTGTTTCTTTGCTGTTACACTTAATATAATTATCAAAAAGGTTAAGACTAACTGACGAGTAAAAACATTTGAACCCTAGAAAGAAGCTCTTATGCTCCTTTCTCTCTCAATGTGCATTGGTTCATTTTTATTATTTTTTGTTTTTGTTGTAATTGTCTTAATAAAAATCTTCAGCATTAACAAAAACATGGGGGAAGGGGACTTGGGTGTGACCTTTGAGAAACCTTACCCTTTATCTCCTTGTAGGTGGGTCAGGGGGGTGTCAAACCTTAAACAGCATTGGCTAGATTTCAGGTATCTTTCAGAGGGAAATCAAGGTCACCACCTTTGAAGGTTAAAACTGTTATTTCATCGGTAGAAAGGCATCAGTGCTGTCCTCTCCTCTAGCTGTTGGTGAATGTCACATCTGCTTCTGAAAACCGCTTCTCACTCAATACAGTTTGTGCGGCTGACAGTGGAAAAGTGCTTCAGGCTTCTCTGGTCAATCACATTTAAGGTATAAAAATGTATTCTGCTGTCTTCAGTAGTTGAGAAAAATGCCTCTAAATTAAAGAAATTACTATATGCCAGGCCTGGCACTGCTTGTGATTTTAAAAAAGGAACAAGCAGTCAATGCTTGGTGAGTCTTTAGTATATACTTACACGCTGTGCTTTTCCTGAATTAGCTCACTCAACCCTAAGAGATAGTGATTATTATGGATCCCATTTTCTAAATTAGGGAACAGGCTTCTGGATTTTAAATAATTTTCCCAAGTTTAAAAAGCTAGTAAGTAGGAGAGCTGGAACTTAAGTCTATTCTACTCCAAAACCCATGCTCTCAAGAGCTAGACTTAACAATTTCTGCAAAAGGCATACACACTTTGCCTTGTTCTAAAATTTCTCAAAAATCAAACATGTACTGGAGTAAGAGTTAACTATACCACAAATCCTTAAAAATCAGAAAAATATGGGTGAGAGTCTTACCAATTGTGAACAATGTAATCTTGAGAAATTTACTTATAACTTCTAAGCATCCGCTTTCTTATTGTATAAAGCTCACAGGATTATTAAAAGGTAACTGAGGGAAGCGAATGTGGCTCAAGCAATTGGGCTCCCATCTACTATATAGGAGGTCCAGGGTTCAATTCCCAGGGCCTCCTAGTGAAGGCGAGCTGGCCCACAGGGCACGCTAGCCTAAGCGGAGAGCTGGCCTATGCAGAGAGTTGGCGCAGCAAGATGATGCAACAAAAAGAGACACAGAAGAGGGACAGTAAGAGACACAGCAGACCAGGAAGCTGAGGTGGTGCAAGATTGAGCAACTCTCTCCACTCCAGAAGGTCCCAGGATCAGTTCCCGGTGCCACCTAAAGAGAAGACACGACAGTGAATGGACACAGAGAGCAGACAATGGACAATGGGGAGTGGGGGGGTGAGATAAATAAATCTTTTTTAAAAATTGTATTAAAATTTTTTTAAACAAAAAGGTGACTGAGATCAGGTAGGTCAGGTACATAATAAGAACCCAACAAACGATAGCATTTTCCCTTTTAACCCACTTAGAGGTACTTTCAATATTTATGATAACTCAGCTATCTTGCATATATTTCTTTTAATACTATGCACATAGCAGGCAATTTCATCTATATCTGTTAAAGGAAATAAGAGTTTTCTAGTAAACTTTAGGAAAATATTGCCTGATAGAAACTTGGATCATAACATCCTCCTGTGACAACTTGTCAATCAAGAATCTGTTGTAGAATGACACAAATCTCAAATAAAGTTTAGAAGCAAGGTCAGAGAATATCACATTCTGAAATTAAAACGTAAAATAGCCCAACAAACAACAGGTGACTTCCTCAGCCATCAGCAGAAGTAACTCACCTTAAGAAAAGATTTGTGACTGTATTGCCGATGGAGAATGCTGTCTCTTATATCCTCAACAAATAGGTCTAAAGCTGTGCCATCAAGTAGAGAAGCCACTAAGTCACACTGGCTACTGAGCACTTAAAATGTGAGATGCAAAAGTAAAATAAACGATAGATTTCAAAGACTTATAGAAAAAAATATGTAAAACGGCTTAATAATTTTATATTGGCCACATGTTGAAATGTTTATATTTTGGGTATATCATTATCTGTAATATTAGTAAGTATCATACAAAACATATGTTAACATTTAATAATATATTATTAAAATTAACTTCACTTGCTTCTTTTTGTTTTTAATATGCCTATTAGAAACTTTAATATTGTGAACTTTAGTGGTTCACATTATGTTTTTATTGATTAGTCCTGGTCTAGAGCGTTTACCAAATGCAGTGAGGAAAATATAAGTGACAGGTAAGCATGGAGTCTAGGAAAGAGACTAAAAATCACCCAGAACACCTTCATTACTGTCTAGACGGTAAATGTTGACTTTTAATGTTTACTGAAATGGAAATAATCTTGCTGTAAATAAATGTTAATAATTCAGGTATAGTAGTTTAAAGGAAAATCCATTAAGCACATTATTTCCTTGTTCTACTTATAGAAATTTTCTAATTCATCAATGGACCTAAGTGAATTTACCTATCTAAAGAGGAAATCCTCTTCAAATGATCAATATTTGTAACTGTCCAGGCATATATTTTGCTTTACAGAAATAAACACCAGTTTGTAAATCAACTCTGAGTCTTTGCTATGATGAGTTTCCCAGGACTCAAGCTCCCTGAAGGTAAGATTACTCTCTCAGAACACAACAAGCCATTTGGGGCATCGTGGTGCTGAGCAGGACTCCTGGCTCAACATTACTATAACCTGAGCTTTGCGTTGTTCCCATAACAAGGCTGTTTTTACTACCGATTGCAAATATTTCTAAATAGATGGTCAGGTTTACATAGTAGGATAGTTAAGTGTGCAAACAGGCCTCAAAATGAAACATCATGTCAACAACATCCAAAGTGTAGTTAAAGTTTGGTTTTGCTTCAAGTAAGAACTAAGGAGCAGACACGGGAGAAATTGACCCAAAAATAATTCACTCAGAGAGGAAGCCAGAGCTAGAAGTTAAGTCCAGCTGCCTGACACTTTAGGAAAATGTAAGCTAACCAAATAGGAAAAAATTAAAGCAAAGTGTCTAACCTAATGGTAGGAAGTAACAGATTTCATGCTCCCAACCTACCCACCCACTTATGTTCTTCTGGATCCCAGAAGAATTTGGAAAATCTTGTCAACCAGACAAGCAGTCAGGAATGAAAAAGTTGTTACTGACTAGTCTTTCAGAAGGAATACAGTAACAGCTGGTTAGGATTGCATATTTATTTTTTCTTGAAATGTCTTTAATGTGGTAAAAGGAAGCATTCAATTGCTTCAGAAATCAAGAGCATTAATTGACATAGTTATTTTACTTTGTGACATTTTATAGCAATATATCCCACAATGTAATTTTCATTTTTTAGTTAATGGTGAAAACAGCTAGTCAAACTGCTCTAAGTTTATATTTATTTTCCCTCAGAATATTCCTTCTGTGTTCTGCTTATAAGTTTAAAGTCATTTAATACTGCATTTTATGAAATTTTCAAAATCCTACCAAGGATGTTTTGACCCAGATTTCAAAGAAACAATTTGTCTTGGGTTTGTCTTAAACAACATTGTTTCATCACTAAGCCTAAACCAGAAATCTTGAAATTGTTTTAGAATAGTAAATAGTAATACATCTGGCCTCTGACATTACCAAGATTTTAAAATCTGTGGTCAAAATAAAGACTTCATCTGTGTAGAACGTGTTTGTGATAGACATTGAATACAAAAATACTTTCCCTTGGTTCACCATTTTATCAGTATTGATTAATGCTTACATCCCCAAGGTCCCTTGTGCTAAGTGGAATTTTGTCAGGATTTATAAGAGACATTTAGGGGAGCAGATACCTCAAACTTGCCTTGATTATATGTAAATGAATGTGGTAGATTGAGTTATGTGCCCCAGAAAAAGAAGGAAAAAAACAAAAACATGTTCTTAATTCTTAATCCATTGCTGTGGTTGTGAATCCATTATAATTAGGATCTTTTGAAGATGTTATTTTTAGTTAAGATGTCACCAATCAGGTTGGGCTTTAATCTGGATTATTGGAGTCCTTTATAAACAGAATGAAATTCAGTGGCAGAGAGAGAAGGGTAGAGCAGGAGTGGAAGCTGGAAATCAAGGAAAAGATTTCTTTCTCAAGAACAGAAAGAAAAGGATGTCACCATGTTCATGGCCACGTGACAGAAAGCCAAGGACCCAAGGATCACTGGCAGCCAGCCTTAGAAAGCCACAGTCTTCAAGGGAGAAAGCATAACCTTGTGGATGCATGATTTTGGACTTCTAGCCTCAAAACCGTGAGCCAAAATATTTCTGTTTAAGCCAACCTATTGTATGGTATGTGTTTTAGCAGCCAGGAAACTAAGACAATGAGTTTTCAGAAAACATTAAAAATAAAGGCGATTCCCCTTGATAACTACTGATTATGTACTGCTTGTTCTTACCACAGGACCTTGCACTGGCTGTTCCCTGTACTTGGCATATTCTCTAAGATACCCACATGGCTAATGCCCTCACCGAATACAATCAATAAGGCCACTTTAGGGCAGTACCACTTAAAATTGAAAATGAAACAGAACACCATGAGGACTACAGCACAGATTCTGACCACACATTCTAACAACTGCTGGCTTTTGATTGTGCATCTGAAAGGAACTAATCCATCTGGTTTCCAGTAGTAGGCAAATGTGTTCATGTAATTAAAATTACTTTTTTCATCTCAGATAAATCAAATTATTTCCTCAGACTTGTAGATGTACCCAAACCACACTTGACCTATCGGGTAATTATGCAAGGATTTTAGACTAATAAAGAACCATTCAAGGAAAAAATGTATAAAAATAAGTTAGGGGATCCACATTTGTTAGGTAGACATAACCTTTGAAACAAAGGGTACAATGTTTTCAGAAGAGTTATAAGTTAATATCTAAATGGCTAAAAGCATCCTAGATCTCTAACAGAATTCATGAAATGCACAGAGATATTCCCCTACTATTGAAATTATTCTATCACCATCAAAATTGTGTAATAAGTACTTATCTTCAAAAAGGTGAATAAGCAATATTTCAAACCTGTATTTTCAGTAAATAACATATACCTTTGGTCAGAAAGCTCCTCAGATACAGATTCACATGGATAGCAACAAAGCAATGCCCAAAATTCTACAATTAAGGAAGGATTTTATTCAATAATCAATGAATTACAAATATGTATTAGGCTCCCACTGTGTGCCATATTTATGCATTGGAATAAGTTGAATATGAAAACACTAATAGAAAAAGATGTATTTAGCTCATGAAGTCTTCTCTAACTATCTAGGTCTATAGAAGCAAATAAACATTATTGAATCCCTATGATGTGCCAGGCACTGCTAAACCCTGGGGCTTCAAATATAAATAAGATGTGGTCCTTAGCATGAATGGGATCACAGCCTACTGAGAGGTAGACTACGATATAGTGTGCTAAGCTGAATTGCTGCATGATAAAGAAGGACAAGATGCCCAAACAACCATTTGCTATAATCAATTTAGTTTGAAAGTAAAAATCAGTTTAAGATTAACTGCAGCACATCTAGAATGACAGTTTCATTCCATCTCCGCCACCCTGCATGGAACTCAATCTCTGTAACCCTAAAAGGATCATCTCTGTAGAATTAATAGCATCTAGGGAAGAGGAAGTCGTGCCGTTTTACAAACCTTTACTTCTGAGTGTATGTGTGCCCTACTGCAACTGGAGAGTTTGCAGTTCCCAGTCCTCAACCATGGAATTCCCAGTTACTGTGTTCCCCTTCATGAAAAAACATGCAAATTGTTTTTGACTGTTTTAATTGTCTCATTTCGACTAAAAGCATTCTGTCCCTCAAATCTAAAACATCACACTCAACTTTCCCAGCCACAACATTTTTCTCCTTACAGATTGTTCACTCTCTTACTCCCATTGCTATTGATAGTCAACCTCAGAGAAACCTGCCTTCTCTTCCTCCCTTTTCTCTCCCGTCCCTGTCCCAAGCCTCATGGTTCATCCCTTCAAATACTCTCTCTTTCTAATTCTGGGTTCATACCAGATAAATCTAATTATGTCGTATACAGATACCTGATTAGTATGTAGCCCAAAATTATCTCATTCTGCAGCCTTTTATATTTGTGTTCTTGGATTCTTGAAATTAAATTGAAAAAGACAGTTTCTTGATTAGCCAATGCTTATCAATCCATTTGTATTTTGACCTGCATACCTCAAGTTCAGTTAAAAACCAACAACAAATGCCAAAGTGCTTCAAAGTACAATCCAGCTACAACTTCAAGCAGTCATTAAAGTAAAGGAAATGCACTGTTTTGACTAAATAAAAAAGCATTGTCTCTGTAAATTTTTATGGAGTACTCCAAAGGCAGGGCTTTCTCATCGTTCTACGAATAAACAAAGTCTTAAATTCCACAGACCAAAGAGTAAAATAAAAACCAAATTAAAAGTTGACCACACACACCTGCCAGCCTAGTTGTAACATATGTGATTAATATCATGATTTAATAAGTAGACAATAATGAGGTACCCAAGGAGATCTTAGTGAAGATTAGTAATCCTTAATTGGTAATGGTTTTATTTTTAAGCTAAAATAATATCTTAAATAATAAATACTGTACTAAATAAGACTCTAATAATAAAAGTGCCCTATATAGTTATGTTTTCCCCCTGCTTTACTAGTATATATTCATATTTGCACCAAGACTAATTAAATAGCAGGTCACATTAACGAAAGACAACATATGTCTGTGAATGTAACTTGTAGAATTATTTAATGGGATGATCAAAAATCACAATCCTTTCACATTACATGTTGAAATCGCTAACCAGCATCCATAGGCTCTGCAAAACCACCCTGAAATACACTGGAAAGCAAAAAGAATTGCAGTAAATTTGTGGAGATGGTGAACTTCTAAATGTACAACCTGAGATTCTAATAGATATGAAGTGATGGGAAATCTACTTGGGTAATTTGAGTGTTATATCAGAAAAGAGTGGTAAATTACACATAACAATATCCAAGAATCTGAAAGGATAAAGTGTAATGATTGTGAATAAAAATTTTACATTTGCTATGTTTCATTCCTTTATGTAATAAACTAATATATTATTGGCAAGTTTGTGTTAGAAAGCAATGGAAAACTTGAAAGAATAATTCACTCACAGGAAAATTTACTTAAATCAATATAAAAACATATAACAAAAGTACTTTTGGCTTTGCATAGAGATTTTTTTTCAGATGATTCAGATAAGTCCACAAATACATAGCCTGCATTAGTCAATCACAATGGAGGAAATTGCTCACTGTTTAGGGTAAAGAAGGTGACCAAAGAAATGTACTCACTGCTCTGAAAAGTACTCAAAAGTACTGAATTTAAGTGAGCCATCAATGAGAGTAACATGGAAGTCAGCAAATATATTTACTTCTTTCAGTTTAATATAATAAAGGTGCCTGGCAATAAGTTGCCTGCTTGGGTTCATAGAATTTATAGAGCGGAATAAAGCCCAGAAACTACATAATACCATTTAATAACTTCTTGACCATATTTTATCATATAAATTATTCCTTTTTGATAATATCACTTGAATAGCTCCTGTTTTGATAAATTAAAAATAATTGTGATAGATACCAATAGAGTTTGATTGATTGGTATTTGATACGGAAATAATGAATAAGTGGACAATAGAGACAAACTCTGTAAGAGAGCTGAGAGCCTACAAAGAATGCAGGAAGTGATGAAGTGTGAGATGGAGTGGCCGAAGCTGGAGAAAAGGCAACGATATGATGAAGTGCAGCTGAGAATCCCAAGGAATGATGAAGTGAGGCAGGCAGTGATCTTGTGGTAGTGGACATCCACCCACAAAGTAAAAGACTTGATCTGAGGAATTGTCCAAACAACCAGGAGAAAATTTGGAAATTCATTGCAATGATTTTTGACACATGGATGTTATGAAGAGTATTAAAAGCTACATTTAAGGACTAAATCTTTAGATAAAATATAGATCTCCCATCTTCATATAACTGTAGTGGTGTTGTCAATAGGCAGTCCTCAAAGACTGTCATCTGCCAAAATTTAACTCCCATATAAGGATTGTTTTAAAACTCAATAATGGTATATTCAACTTTAGCAAATACTGGATTATCAAGATTACTAACATATTCTGAAATATTAGCATTTATTTGTTCTAAAGACAGTATAGTAAACCCCATGAGTGCATCTGGAACAGTACAGTATCTAGCTTATAGTTTGTGATAAAAACTATTTTGTGAATGAATTAATGAATGAAAATATAAATCCACAACCATAGGTCAAACTAAACCTGTGCCATAGGCTTTCCAAATTGCAATGGAAGGCGAGAATCAATCAATCAGCATGAGGCACATGATGGGCATCTTTGATTCTTTGGGCTGCCATAACAAAGTACCACAAACTGATGGCTTAAAACAGAAATTTATTGTCTCAGTCCTGAAGACTAGAAGTTCAAAATCAAGGTATTGGCAGGACCATGCTTCCTTTGCAGTCTGTAGAGAGGAATCTGTTCCATGCCTCTCTCCACTTTGTATTTCTTTCTTCAAGAAAATGTTATCTTAAAAAGGCTTGTGGTTCTTCCTACCCCTCCTCTGTTTACGCTGTGAGAAGTGAAGGAGTTGTACTTTTCAGAAATAGGGAGCCAGTAGGAAGAAGGTGAGTGATGCCTACCCATGCTTCCTGCTAATGAAAGTAACATCTAGAGACAGGAGTTATCAGGAGAAAATTTGAACTACCTTTTAAGATTTTTCATAAAAATAAGATTAGTTATTTTTGGAATAATTTGTCTTAGTGCCAGTAAACATCGGTGCTTAGCTAGAAAATGTGGGTAGATCAGCCAAAGTTCAGGGGACAGTATGGAAATCTATAGTGGACTAGACGCAGATTGAAATTAATCAATAATTTGGTTTTCAAAGAGGGCATATCATTTTCCCCCCTGAGATGACTCCATCGTGTGTTTGCATGCTGTTTTTGCTCACTGTCTGCTCGTTGCTCTTGCTCGGGTTTTTTTGTTTCTTTGTTTGTTTGTTTGTTTTTGCTTGTCTGCTCATTCTCTGTTTCTTCCTAGAGGCACTGGGAACCAAACCTGGGACTTACCACGTGGGAGGTGGGTGCTCATTCGTTTCTGCCACATCCTCTCCCTGCTTATTTTCTTTTTGCTCATTGTTTGCTTACTGTTTTGTTTGTTACTTTTTTTTTTTGCTCATTGTCTGCTCATTGTTTCCTTATTGTTTTTGTTCATTGTTTGCCTGCCTTCTTTAGGAGGCACCAGGAACCAAACCCGGGACCTCCCATGTGGCAGGCAGGCACCCAACTGCCTGAGTTACATCCACTCCCCAAGGCCTTATCATTTTAATTCATGCAAATCAAATTCTAGACTTCACAGTGAAAAAGAGAAACGAGCTGTCAGAAGGGTAGCCTTGTATGCGTTGTCTTAGTTTGCCAGGGCTGTTATGACAAATACCACAGACAGATTGGCTTAAACAACCCGAAGTTATTGTCTCGTGGTTTGGACTCTAGATAAAATGAAGCGCTCTACAGGCCACGCTTTCTCCCGGGGTCTGCGGTATTCCGGTGCTCAATTCCACAACGCTTGGGTTTCCTCGGCTTGCAGCTCTGCCTCTGCCTCTCCTTGTGTCAGTCCTCTCCTTTCTGCTGACTTCTAGCTTCTGCTACTCTGGCTTCTACTGATTGGCCGTATCTAAATTTCTTTACAATGCCTCCAGCCATGCATATCAAGACCCACTCCCATTCTATTCAGCCTCATCTACAAAGGGTCTTTGAAGATCTATTAACAAATGAGCCCACACCTTAATTAATATCTTCAAAGTCCTCTTTACAAATGAGTTCACACCCACAGGAACGCTAAATAAGACTTAAACATGTCATGATTCAATACCCAACACATATTCACAGGAGGGGTACGAGGGAAGACGTGGTCGGATGGGGAGCGTCCCCTCTGCCTTATTTTCTTGTGCTGTGTTAGACTGTGCAGGGTACAGTAATTAGTGTGACTTGGTTAGCTATGTCACAGCACTTCTTGGCATGCTCGTGCAGATCACCAATTGCTGTGAAATATGCTCTTTGTCTAAAGACAAAAGAGAGAAAGAGGAAATCTCTGCTCTCAAAGGAGAGGTGGCAAGCTCTGCCTAGATATGGAAGGAGAAAGCAAGGATTTAAGATTTACAATTTATGCCAGCTGTTTTCATTATTTACAAAAGCCTCTTCTTAATTTAAGGTTTGCTAATCTCCTGAGAATCTCGAAGGCAAATGGTTTATTTTGGAGGTGATCCTAGGAAGCACCAGGAGAGAAGTGAAATGGGAAGGAAGGAGGCCAATAAAAGGTAAGTTATTGAGCTGTGGGCAACTGGAGCTCTATTCCACCGAGGAACCCTGGAAGACAATGTGGAACATGCCTCGGAGATTCGCAATCACCGGATATTTAACCCAGCATTGGCCAGAGTCTACTCCAAAGAGGCCAATGCCACAGCACTCCCAGCATGCCCTACACAGTCCAAAAGTATTCCAGAAGCCAGGGAAAACCCACAAGGAGTCTCACTTGCCTGCTGCAATAAGCAGCGGAGGAAGCATGCGTGGAAATTGTGGGTGCTGAGCAGATATGAGCAGGGCATCAACAAAGTTTGCTACTCCTAATTCCCATAAAATTAGATTCCTTATGCCAATATATTTATGATCTGACCAAAAATGAGGGAAAAAAGGTCATCTATGCTTGTATGTTAGAGAAGGCTGCATGTAAAAGAAAACAGCAATACTATTAAAGGAAAACTTCCCTGCTCTAAATTTCTTGGACCTCTTAGCAATTAATATCATATAGGTTTAGAGCAAGGCTTGGCAAACTAGGAGGGCATGAGTCAAATCCGTCCTGCTGCCTGGTTTTGCAGGCTGCAAACTGATGGTATTTACATTTTTAAATGGTTGAAAAAGCAGTCAAAAGAGTATCTCATGATATGTGAAAATTATATGACGGTTAAATTTCATTGTCCCTAAATAAAGTTTTATTGGAACACAGCAACACTCGTTTGTTTACACAGTGTCTTTGGCTGTGCTGCCAGTGGCAGAGTTGAGTAGTTGTGACTGAGACCATCTGGTCTATAAAGGCCTAAAATATATCCTATCTGGTCCTTTACAGAAAATTTACCAACCCTTTATTTAGGGCCAGACCCACTCTCAGGGCATCTTCACGATAGTAGAATTCCTCTGAGGTGGAAGGAAGAGCAGATGGTCTCTTCCTTTCTTTAAGGAGAATTTTTTTTATTTTTTATTTTTTTAATTTTTTATTTTTTTTTACTGTGGGTAAAAATCAAATTTTTCACAATACATACCAATATTTGTAAAATGATATATAAATACATATGCATATATGTGCATTTGTTTACATAAATGTTATTTGTTTTATATATATATATATATAT
>JAQZBX010035528.1:0-24548 GCA_029593785.1 Cabassous unicinctus
ATATATATATATATAATAACATTTATGTAAGCAAATGCACATATATGCACATGTATTTATATACAATTTTACAAATATGGGTATGTATTGTGAAAATTTTTGATTTTTACCAACAATAAAAAAAAAAGAAAAAAAAAAGAATTGATAGTGATATTCTTTCAAACTAATTTATGACCATTCTATTAGTTTACTTTTGCAAAGTGTATCTACAAGAGATTTAATAGTTATATCAGGAAATTACTGAAATAAATTGAGTGAATAATTTTTCTCTTCCCCAAACAAATCCTTCTCATTGAGCCCCTTTAGGAGATTGTTAATTAAGACCGTGATATGGGTATTTTATTTAATATCTCCCTCTAGTTTCTCTGGATACTGTGCTTACTATGCTATAGAAAGAGTGTTGTTGCTGGCATTCTGGAATTCATCATTGGTTTTTCGAGAGCTGAACATCATTATTTCATTGGCACATCTTCTGCCCCTGCCCTGATGTCTCTTTTGTTACCAATAAAAGCCATACTTGTGTTACCTGGTGAGCAATGGCTGTGTTTTGCCTGTGAATATAGACTTCAAAGATGGCAAATGGAACTTTTGCTGCTAGTCATTTCAAAGTGTTTGCTTCAAAATACACAGAAAATTTGAGTGATATCCCCAAGCCCTATAAAAAACCAGGCCAGATCACTCTTCGAGCAATTACTCATTTCTGTGGCCCCCTTATCACTTCCTTGGCTAGCCAAGTGAATATTTCGCTAGTGGGCTGTTCATGGAAACCCAATCAAGATTTGTGGCATGGTGATAATTTATTTCAAATTTATGATCGTATTCACAGTATATATTAAAGGAAGTAGTTTGCCTGTATTTTCCCTATGTAGAGCTATATGACAGGAATTCTCTGAGTTAGGTGACTCAGATATAATGAGGTTAGGGCTGCAGATAGACAGTGAAAGCAACCATCTAAGCAGTGTGATTTATAGATTTTCAAAAGTGTTGCCTTATATCCTCCCAATGGCTTACCACTATACTTGAAATTTTCGCTAGAATCACTTCTTGTGGATCCCCTCAAGACCTGTAGCTCTTAGCTGGTTAGTGCAGTCTGCTTTGAGGAAGGATTAAAAGACTAAGGAATTAAGACTCTGAATTGCCAAATGCTGGAATATTCCCAGAGTCTGACCTCAGATCACTTTTCTGGCTAGAGTCTTTCCCTAATTGATCGCAACCCATCCAATGCCATTGAAAGAAATCCCCTATACTTTCGATGTAACTTTTCTGTAATTCAAAACATCTTTAAAAAATAAAGTTTATTATATGAAAGAAAGAAAATTGTATGAAAAAGATTTCCAAATTTTACCTCTTATTCTAACTTTTCCACTATGTTCTAGTGTGTTTGTTTCTAACTACCTATGAAACAACTCCACTTGGGTGTCCAATAGGCATCACAAATCCCAGCTGAAAGCTTGTTCTTCTCCTAGGCTTCTCCATCTTAGCAAAAGATACTCACCATGAAGCAGGTTGCACAAGCCTAGATCCCAAGAATTATTTTCAATTTCCTTATTTTTCAACCTTGCACATCTAATTTATTAGTGAGTCTGGTCAGTTCTATCTTAAATTTTTGTCCATTCTTGGTACCATAATAAATCTATGAAAATGGAAATGGGATTAAGTAATTTTACTACTTAAATTTCTCTAATATTTTTCATAGAATTTATAATAAACTCCAAATCTTTACCATGGACTCAGGATGCTGCATGCCACTCTCTGGTCTCATCTCCTGATACTGTTCCTGGTTCACTATGCTTTGATCCTTCAGTCACGTGGACTTCTTTCTCTTTCATAATACAACAAGCTCATTTATACTTAAGGACTTCTCCCTGGAAAAACCTAGGCTAGCTCTTTTATTTCATTCATGTCTCAACTCCAAGGCAAAGAAGCCATCTTTATTCATTTGGATATAGTCCCTCCCACCCCTATCACGTCTATCACATGATATTGGTATTATCTTTACAGAATTTATCAATCTCTGAATTATGGATTAAATTATTTGTGTACTTAATTGTTGTCTGACCCCCTTTTCTGAGAGCAGGCGCCTTACTTGTCTTGTCCGTCATTCCCAGGACTTCTGCAATGATGATTAAAATGCTGTAGGCACTCTATGCATATTACCTGAAGGAATGCAGAGAGGACAGCAGTAGAATCCTGGTCTCCTCATTTGAGTCCTGTATTTTCTTTCCACTTAATTGGTGTATTCGTAATGAATATCAATGTATACCCTAGTTGAAAACGTAGATTAATTTATAAACTAGATCATGTTATAGGAACAGATTAATCCCAGAATCTCAGTAGTTTAACTCACCAACTTAGTTTATTATTACTATTCATGATAAGTCTGATGCCAGTTAGTGGAACTGCTCTTGCGTCTGGTGCCTCAGGGATTCAGATTTCCTACATGGTGTGAAGTTACCCTCTCCCCAGAGTGGGGGCACATTAGCCCTTAAATGTTTGGCCTAGAAGTGAAACAAGTCGCCTTTGATCAACTTGCATGGCCAGAACTAGTCTCATGGCATCATGACTTGATCTAATTGCAGGGGAGGCTGGATAATATAGGGGAGTACATGGTATAGCCACAAACGTAATGGCAACTATACCTCCAAGGAGAGGCGTAGGAGAAGCAAAGTCGGGAAATTAAAATAGGTTAAAAAACAAAACAGAGAGAGAGAGACTGAAATATACTGATCACTGACAATGTTCTCTGGGCCCTATGCACGTCTGTGACTGGAAAGACTAATGCAAGACCAGCAGTAATCACCACACTGGCCAATGTGTGTATGTGAGTGTGTGTGCACACGTGTGAGTGTGTGTATCTCTCCCCTATTTGGTTTGCAGCTGTCACTAGCATTATATCTTGTGCCTGATATCATTTGAGAATTTGCCTCTAAAACTCATGTTTTCCTTGATCTTTTTGCTCTATCTTCCCATCCTCAGATGGCTCCATCCCAGGCTTGCCTTTGTGTTCCACTTCACAGTTAATAATCTGAGATTATGACCAGGGACACTTTTGCCTAATGGGGTTTCAACCAGAAAGAGAGAAAGAACCAGGAAAAAAGCTCCTGCTAAGTGAATATGTCTACTCATTTTCTCCTGTGTTTTTCATGCTCCCTGGCATAAAAGAAATCATGGAAGTCAATGGATTAAATATAAATGTGAAATAAGGAAATAGATGATAAAAGAGAGGTGGATAAAAAAAAGTACTTGAGCCCAATGGGCAGACTGTGTGGTGAGCTCATATAATACTTTAATTCTGGCTTCCCTGTGGCTAGCCCAGGTTGACAACATTTCAAAAATGACAATTATTTGGAATAAATCCAAGATTATACTTTAAATAAAAATGCTCATAAATCACAGCTCTTCCACTATGAATAGGACAAGCACATAAGCAATTACTTATAGTAGCAGTATTATCTTGCAATTCAAGCTGTTTCTTAAGTTGATTTGACTAAAAGCTTATTTTTTTCCTCAAAGTGAAAAATGAAAACTTTCAACTTGTCCTTCTTTGTCCCATATATGAAGTTCAATTAAATGAATAATTTATTCTCTCAAAAAGCTATATGAACGAAAAATGTGAGTTCAGGTAAAGGAATGAAAGCCAGTATGTCTAGAGTGAAGAGATCTGGAGCCATTGATTTTAAATAAGCCTAGAAGGGTAGGAGAGAATCAGGGTCTAATCCACCTAATAAGGACATTATGTGCCACAAGGGACTATGGACTTGAAAGCAAAAACTCTCTCTGTCTGTTGGTTTTCCAAAAAAATAGAACCCATAAAGCAACTCATATTCCACCCATTGGGCAGCCTGTAGTGCTTAAGAGTCAGCTAATCTGATTTCCAGTCCTGGATCTGCCACATACCAGGTTTGTGTCCTTAGGTTAGTTTCTTAACTCATTTGTACAATGAAGGTAGGATTTAAATAAGATAATGCATGAGATAATGCATGTAAAGCTCTTAGCACAGTATTGTGAACATATTAAATGTTCCTATGAAGCTTTTCTTGTTTATCTTTGTGGCTTCTGGTGCTTGTAAAGGTTATTGTCAATAAGGTGCTAATATATGTATATGTATTTGGCATGTCAGCAATTAATTTATGAATCTCTCATCTTACCTTGTGAGAGATCATAATCTCATCACTGTTTTCCTATTACAGTTTATATAACACCAGATAACACATGAACGCCCACTCCCTCAATTACTTAGTGTGGGTAAATGTTAAATAGTGAAAAATATTAAAATGTCATGGTAATGGATTAAACCAGCAGACTACTTTGGACAAAATTGCCTTTTAAAATCGAAAGTAAAGAATGGCACTGCTTTATATAACACAAGTAAAATTCCAATAAAAAACTAGGAGGGTACTGGAACTTGAAAAAAGCAATTCTATTATCTGGAAGAATTTGCAGTGGCTTTTGATCTTTTTGGATTGTGAAGCATATTTATAATATAATAATAATATAATATTTATAATTCTGATCCATTCTGCATGGAGATATACACACCCACACTTTCACACACACAAGAAAAAAGAAAGTTCACAAAATAATGTTTTCCCTAAATATGGGCAGTGAATATTTTTATTGTATTTTTTTAAATGTTGGTCACAATCCAATAAATTAATTTCTAGACTCGAATGAGTTATGACCTATATTTATAAACACACCACTTTACAAATATTCAACAAAATTGTGAATTGTTATGAAAGAATCCTTGCTTTACCATATATTAACTGTATTATAAAGCTATGGGCATATGGGTGAAACAATAGAAAGTCCTGAATTATGCTTATGTCTACACAAAACAATTTAACAGCAATTCCAATCAGTGATAAAATCATACATTGTACAAAAAATGTTGTTAGGATAGGCCTTAACCATTTGTGGAAAATGATGTTTAGGTTCTGTATTTCACAAATGATGTTTATTTGTGAAATAAACTACGAATGTATTAAAGATAAAGGTGTAAAAACCAAGGTAATAACAGCATTAGGAGACTGTAAAGTCTATTTATGTACTGTTTGGTTGTGGAAAGCCCTTTGAACATGGTGATGAAGGCAGAAATCCTAAATAAAAGTATAAAAAAATCGATTACGTGTAATTGTAAACTATTTATATGTTAAAATTATCAGTATAACTGAAATTTGACTGCCAATCTGAAGATAATTTAAAACATATAAAATACAAACTATCTATAAAAATTGATGCTTTCCTCAATATTTAAAATAAATACCACTAAATAAAAATAATGTGCAAAATGTACATTATTAAGGAATAAACTTAAATCATAAATAAGCAAATGAAAAAAAATACAATCTGATTATTAAAGAAATTCAAGCTAAAATAATAATAAATAACTTTTGTACTTATCAAATTGTCAAATATACATTTTTATAGCTATAATACCCATTGTTATTTAGCTGACATGTGTTGAGTGCTTTCTATATGTTAGGCACTGTTTTAAACATTCAATATCCTCTTTAATCTTTCCAGGAATCCTATAAGCAGATACCATTCCTTCTGCCTCTGTTTACAGAACAATGAGGCTGAGACAGGTTTAAGGTACTTGCCTTGAGTCACATTGAGTCAGGATTTCATGCTAGGAAATCTGACACCAGAGCCCACACTTGTTATCAATACTTGTTTGTGCTCCCAGTATTGGCAAGAGTATGAAAACAGGCTTTTGGAGGAAAAAGTAAGGTAACAGCATATTTCTAGGGAGCAATTTCACAAATATCCCCAAAACACTAAAACTTTTCATCCTTTTTTGGTTTATTAATTCTATTGCTACAAATTTACCCATGGTACACCTTCAAATCTGTACATTTAATCACACGGAATTCCAGCACAACTTTTTTTATAGTATCATAAAATTAATAGAAAAGAAAGATTAAATAGCTGCTGGTGGAGTACATTATTTGTGGCATATACATGTAATGGAGTCCCTTTTAGGAACTTAATTACTATTTTTGATGAATAGTTATTGACAAAAATAGTAAGTGTAAAAATATTATAAAACAATATGTATAACATGAATTTTGCCAGTTGTCTTTGGTTTT
Source organism: Cabassous unicinctus (assembly GCA_029593785.1). NCBI lineage: Eukaryota > Metazoa > Chordata > Mammalia > Cingulata > Chlamyphoridae > Cabassous > Cabassous unicinctus. The sequence continues at coordinate 6,093 of JAQZBX010035528.1, forward strand.
CCATCCAGATCAACTCTCCATCCTCCTCCTCTTCCATCCTGCTCTCTGCCCCTGGAGGCTGATCTGGGTGGGCTTTATCAACAGTGTTCCTGTCTCTACAAACTTTGGACTTGATAGGTTTGGGGATCCTAGTGTCCAAGGAAGGAAAGCTTCCTCTAGGGAAAATGGTCATGATTCCAGTGAATGCTGTCATTATTTTGAATTTTGAAAAAGAAAAGAAAAAGCCTAAGGAGGAGAGAGTACATTGCACTGACCATGATAATTGATTTCAATTACCATGAAGGAAATTGGTCTTCAGCTACATAATGGGAGCAAAGAGGAATCTATTTGGAATCTAGTGATAATGCTGGAGCATCTCTGAATACTCATTTCCTCAATAGTTGTGTGCAATGGAAAGCCATTCAACCAAATAAAATAAGGAACAAATACTCAGATTTTGTAGGTGAGACATTTGGATCCCTCCTATAAGATAAAGTATCCCATTTAGCCAAGGTGCTGGCAGAAGTAAGGGAGAACGAATCAGTTGTGGAAGGAAGCAGTTATGTTTACTAAGGTAGGTGTTGTGAAGAGCTACAGAAATGGGAGCTTGAGCAGATCTCTTTTATGTAATCTAGTCATTTTTTTTCTTCCCCACTTGTCTTTCTCTGTCTTATATGTACAATAGCAGTGATGGTTAACATTTTAGGTTTCAAGTGGGCATATGATCAAATGTCACCACTCCATGAAAAGATAATAGTTTGAGATTTTGCGCACCCTTTGTGTTGGGAATATTAACATTGGACAAAGACAAGGGTGGATTCTGATCATCAAACGGGATTGGATTGATAGTTCAAATATACTTCTGCAAAGATGGAGTATTAGAGAGGCAGAGGGATCACTTCTCTCCCAGAAAAAATAGGTAGAGGACAGGTAGAGACTGTCTGGAGGGCTGCTCAGAGCTCAGGACACCTGGGGAAGATGAGGCACCACCTAGAACAGAGAGGGACAAAGGAAAGGAGTCTCAGCTGGCTGGAAAAACCCCATGAGTAAAGCTGCAGAAGCACAGCTGGCACCCATTCCCCTACCTTTGGAGCATACAGCAGTCTGCGGACTGCAGCAGCTGTGAACTGCAGTGGCTGTGGACTGAGGGCATTGCAGGGGTCCTCCTCCCCAAGAAAGGGGAGAGGGAGCAACACAGCCTACAGCAAATTCAGATTTTGGCCAGGGAACTTTGTGTGCTGCATTGGAGGTGTTGCACAATTCCAGGTTGTGGTTGGGGAGGACTGATACTGTTTGCCCTGAGAGCTGCAGGGAGCTAAAGATAATTTGCCTTCTCAAACACCCTCCCTACTGTGTTGGGCTGGTTGCTGCAGAGGCAGAGGGAGGGAGGGTGTGGCTGGCCAGGGAGGAGAACAGCTTCTGAGAAAATTTGTCTGGAGGCTTGGCCAGCCCTGTGGACATGGCTTCTGCACCACCCACTGCACAGTTACACTGAATGCATTCCCCCCTAGCATCTGGGGTCTGAGCTGAGAGGGCTGCCAAAGAATGCCATCTGCTTGCAGACCAGAAAAGTGCAGGAGAAGGGAAAAATAATAAATAAATAAATAAACAAATAAATAGATAGATAAATAAATAAGGCAGTCAGCTGCCTGTACTGCTCCCCTCTCCAAGGCCCTTGGAAACTGGCCTGCGCCCCATTACTGGGTCCTTAGCCCTGGTTTGAGCAGTTAAACAGGGACAATCCTAAAATCTAGAACAAGTTGAACCAAGAATCAAAGAACAGTAGTAGCACAAAACTACTTCACAGTAAATCCCTAGGGAAGAGAGAGATAGTTCAGATAGCTCTTGTTTTATTCTCTAGATCCATCCTTCCTCTCTCTCTACCTGTGGACTACATCTGAAGGGCTCCTGCTCTGTGTGAAACTATTTGAGTGTATCCAGTGGAGAACCCTGGAAGGAGACCTGTGAGGGTCTGGGTGCTAATTCTCCTTGCTTCCTCCCTGCAAAGTTCCCTTGGACTGCTTGTGTCCTTTGAGCATGGTTATGTTTCCTAACAAGACAAATGACTACACAACTCTCTCCTTTTAGGTTTCAGAAACAATGTCACCATTCTCATTCTTTGTACTTACAGTTGGTAACAGTTCACTGTGGTGGTTTGGAGTCATGTACCCCAGAAAACCAGATTCTTAAACTTAATCCATTCCTGTGCGTATGAACCCATTTTAAGGAGAACTTCTTGATGAAGTTTCTTCACTAAAGGTGTGGCCCAAGTAAATCAAGATAGGTCTTAATGCTTTTACTGGAGTCCTTTATAAGCAGAATGAAATCCAGACAGAGAGAGAAATCCACAGAGGGAGTAGCCAGAAGCGGAAAGTCATTGGAACCTGGAAGAGAAGGGAGAAGCCAGGAGAAGCTGCCATATACATTGCCATATGAGAGAGAAGCCAAGGACCAATGATCACTGGCAGCCAGCCTCAGAACACCAGTCTTTAGGAAGCAGGAATCACCTTGATGATGACTTGATTTGGAATTCTCTTAGCCTCAAAACAGTGAATCAATAAATTTCCATCTTTTAAGCCACTCCATTGAATGGTATTTGTTTTAGAAATGAGGAAACAAAAACACTGAGTTGTGAGTTATGCTATGTGGTTAGTCTATATTTAAACCTTTGTAACTTCCCTTCTTTTAAAATAAACCTCCTGGGAAAGTGGGTGTGGCTCAATCGATAGAGCCCCCGTTTACTATGCGAGAGCAGGCCAGCCCGCGCGGCATCTCACAGCAAGGGGGAGATAAGCAGACATGGAAGAAACACACAGCAAATGGACACAGTAAAACACAAGCAGCAAGGGGGGAATAAATAAATAAAAAATAAATAAATCTTAAAAATATATATATATATATATCTTAAAAAAAAAAAAAATAAACCTCCTCAAATTATCCTTTAGCATCCATTGTGTATCAAACTTGGAGTGATATATTAAAGAGGTTAAGTAAACCTTCTATAGTTCTGACTTTGAATTCAAAATGTAAATATGAACTCATAATTTTTAAAAAATTTCTATATCTATATATTCATTTATTTATTAGTTTTGCTCACTGAAAACATCTTGAGACAGTGACTTACCCAGTAACTATGTGCATGCCCATTATCCAGATTGTGCTTTTGGAGTATAGGATGAAACCAGGTCAGGAGCAGGAAATGTAAAAGATGACTCTGGAACATCTTGCCATACCAGATAGCAAAGAAGTTCTCAAAGACTACTGGCACAAATGGGACAATTTCAACTTCAATCGGGGTATTCATTGCAATAACCTTGTTAAATATGTATAAACAAAAAAGTTTGTGAAGTCACATATTAAATAAACCCCAACCATAATGCCTACCTATTAATGATAACAGAGAACTGGGTAAATCAAAGGAAAGAAACATTTATCCCGCCTTTCTATATGAACTATACCATTGGGTAAAGAATTAGTAAGTGAGGGGGTGTGTCTGCAAAATTTCATAGTTTTGACTATTTGAAAATACTTATAAACTCACAGAACATACTTGCATAAGTTTTTTTTTAATTTTTTTTTATTTTTAAGGCCAAGAGAACGATACAACTAGCAAAAGATAGCACAGACAAGCATTGGAGTCCAAAGACATCCAGGGGCCATCTCTTCATGGTTCTTCTTCACACATGGATGCATTTAATCTCTTGATTGATCCATCAGGGTCTGTGCAATAATTCCTGGCTTCAGAAGAGTTCAAGGAGATGTTCCCAGGTGGTATTTTATTTCCCATCTGGCCACATAATCATCCAGGCTTTCTAATTGGTTCTACCAGTTGAAAACCATCAGTAAATAAATTGGCCCTGTGTGTTGCAGTCACCAGAGAAGTTTTGGATTTTAAGCAGAACATTAAAAATCCCATGGCACTTATCTTGGTCAAAAGTCAAAGCCAGACATCCAGGCATTGCTAGAGATAAAGAAAGAGCTGCCCTAGGCCAGCATAGACTTACCCTATCCTACAGAACTCCTTATAAAATTTTTATTCCAGCTAATAAATGACAGAATTGGACTATTACCATTTTTAAAGCCAAATGATTTAATGACATTAAGCATTAATAGCTGCAGACATCCAAAAAGAGACAAGACATTTTGTGCCACCTGATGAAAGAGCACACTGTCAAAGGGATCAGCCCTGAGATTAATCAGACCTCTGGATACAACTGTCACTTTTCAGAAAATATAGAGGACAGAGGAACATGCTAAATTGCACTAGGAGGATGCAATCAGCAAATCCAGACTGACAAACTCAGGCAACGTGTTTGTAGTTTTAATGTTACTCTGAGTTGTGTGTTCTTCACCTGAAAAATTGTATACAAAAGAAAGGGATGGAGGAGGGAGTTGTAAAGATTTTTTTTTTTTAAGACTTAAAAGGCATATTACATTAAAAAATCAGCAAGACTATGTTATAGTGACCAAGGCTGCACACACACTTAGGTGATAAAACCAAAAATAAATGCAGGGAGAGCGGGTTTCCATTGAGATGGAGCACATGGATGGACTTCTGCGGTGGCAGGTAAAGTGCTGTTTTTTGATCAGAGTGATGGCATGAAGGGTGATTGCCTTATAATAGTTCACTAAGGTATACCTAAAGCTTAGTATACTTATACTTTTTTGTTGTTGTTGAAGTTTTCTGAATGTGTGTTTTATTTTATTACTAAAAGATAAAATAAAAAGATTGGAAAGAGAGGTTGCGGTTTTGTGTGCCAAGGTAAGGGGTTTGAATTTGGTTTGATAAAGTACAAACATTTATCGATATCTTTCACATGAGTGGGATTTGGAGAAACTCTGAATCCCAACGGGTAATTTGAGAATAGTAGTATGAATAAAATCATTTTTAGAGCCAACAACTGGTATTAATAGCTGGTTATTCTTGAGGATTCTAGATCAAACTTGAATAAGAAACTGTTTCTTCAGACATCACAGACATGTTGTGTAACCGTATTTGTGATAGCGTCACAAAAAGAACAAGCTGGTTTGGGATAGTGGGGGACCTTTGCATGCTGAGTGTGTTGTGGTTCAGGACGAGTGTGTCTTCTGGGTTCTTGCATTTGGATATTGCAGCAGTGGATGGTAGAGCATGTCCACAGTGATCTTTGCCCCAATACTATGATTTTTTAAAAAATCAACTGCAATCTTCTTTCTGTTTACTGCTACTCCAGTAAAATAGGTAATGATCTGGATTTTAGTTGAGAGGCTTGATGCTATTAAAATAGTTTGAGTAGTACACAAGCAAAATTAGTGTAGTCATCAATGCTTTTAGTGAAAAAGAAAGTAATGTGGACTGGAAGATCAAAGTGTAAAAGATTATCATACTAGTTTTCATAGGATTTCTCCATGGTTTGAAATGGAAAGAGTAAGTCTGGAAATAAGGAACAATGGTGGGAAGAAGCAAGGATTGTTATAGAGACAAAAATAAAATTTCTTTGAACACTGGGTGGAGGTTGGATAGAAGAGATAGTATCAGAGTATATAATGCCTTGAGTCTTTTTAGTTAGGAGGACAAGAAAAATGTAGACTAATGGTAATATTTATACATGTGGCAATATTGAGAGAATGTAGGGAGGGATAGAAGAGGGTAAAAGATAGACTTTCTGTGAAGAAGAAAAAGTAGCCCTGGTTTTTCCATTCTGATCTTTAGAAGATGGAAAACAACTCTATTCACAACAACCAATTATATAACCACTAGCATTCTTAGAAGTGTTTTGTAAATTTCATAACTCTGTATTTTTGACATAGAACATATAGCTTCAGTTTTTCTGAAATGGTGCCCAATTTTTAAGGTAATAAGAGATACAAATAAGGTGTAACCTGCCAAGTTCTTCAGTGTCTCCGAACAAGAGCTGGGGCAAAAAGGAAACAAGATTCTATGACAATGGTAAAATTGGAGTTACTTGAGTTATTACTTTTTGGTAATATCTTAGGCCAGAGTAAAAGATGTCTAGACCTGACATATATGAAAATGAAAAGAAAAAAGAAAAAGCTAAATACCAGGCTAGATATGCTTGTGATATGCTAAAAATGAATTTCAAATACTAAAAGCACTACATAAGACGAAACTATCAAAAAACTGCCAAGTTTGAGATTTAGAAATGTCACTCACTGATGCTGTTTCCAAACAAAAAGCTTTTATTCTTATGGCAGGTTTTCACAGCTCAACCGATAAGCTTGTGTTACATGTTTGCATGTTGCTTTTCAGAGTGGCATTTTATAAAAAGAAAGTCAGTGTGTGCAAGGAACGAAGGAGTTAATGGGTTAAAAATTGTGTAAATGTTACTCCAGTAAAATTACAGCTTGTTCAGATGAATACTCTCCACTTCTCGTATAGCTTTAAATTATGGACAAATGCTTGCAATTGTGAACTCCCTACATTGAGGCTGCCTGTTCCCAGGCTTCATCAACCAGGGCTGTCCAATGGGATTACTGTAAGCCTTCACGGCAGTCTGCCAGCCACTGATGAGAAACTCATATCCCTGGATGTTAGATTGCTCTCTTTATTCCATCCTTGTGACGGCTGTGATTGCTGTCATGGTGTTAGGTTAGAAATTAGCATTTTGTGGCCCAAAATTTGCCATCCAGACAATACTCAGAAAAAAAAATTCAAAGAATAGTAATTTCATCTGCCAGATAGAAAACACAGAGCTGCCATGATACAGATGTCTGCAAAACTTGGGAACATTGTGTGGTCCTGGTTGGCAGGATGTGTTTCACTGCTATCACAGGCCTCTGCTTAAAAATAAAAGGTTTTCTTTCCTTTTATAAAAATAAGACTGACTGGGGAAACTTTGGTGAGTTCTTACAAAAATTTTAAATTTAAAAATCATCTAGGTCTCTAGTATGAAATTAAATAAAAATGTTTGAATTTATCACAATAAGCTAGTCAGTGTTTGGCTAAAAGTCCAGGTCTTAGCATCATTTTCTTTCTCAGATGTATAACTAGAAGCAAGGGCAATACATATAGGCTCTCTTGTAATGTTTTCTTTCTGATATATATGTCTGAGTAACCTATGTAAAGATGGATGATGCAGGAGTTACAAGTGGTAAATATCATTAATTTATTTGTGTTTTCTCCCCTAAATCATTATGATGAAATAACCCAAATAGTGCTATTGTAGCTATCATTGTTTTTGATCATCAATGATTCTGTAAATGTCCTTGAATTTTGATATTTTTCTCTCTGTCCTATATTTGCTTATGCACATGTACTTATTGAACAATTATAAAATAAATACTGACTTCTTGGTTTTATATGAACCTACATTGTGGTTAGGCCTTAAATATAATTTAATTTCTATTCGTTATGCTAAAGATTAATTTCACCCCAAAATTAGAAGTGTTTTAAATTTTGGTTAAAAAAAAAGATAGCGTTTCTTTATCTTCTGACTCTTTTTAGGCTATCTACACACATGTTAATTTTTCCTGAAAATAACAGTGAGCACACTGGAAGGATTCTGACATGTGAGGTGCACAGATTCTGTTAGGAGCCTTGAGTTTTCTCCACCCAAGATTTTTTGTCTTCTTTAATCATGCAAAAGACAAAATTACTTAATCATTTCATTTTATTGAAAAGAAAAAGAAAGATTTACATTAAAATGATGACACGCAAGAAAAAAATAAATTGAAAATGGTTATGAGGAGAATGTAATGTGGAGACCAAAGCTCCATTGGTTTTGTGATGCTCATTTAAAGCAATGATCTAGTAAAGCCAAGATTTAAAAACAGTGATAATGTTAGCTGTTTAACCATCTTCTTTTTGCATTCTAACTTGCTTCCTAGGCTGCATTCTTAGCAAATTCTGTGGAGAAGCCAAGACAAATAATCAAACATTAGACCTAATTACCCATCCCACCCCACCCTTACCAGAGATTGGATTATACTTTAATGAGAATTTTATATAGAGGACAATGACCCCACAATTTAAATTCAAGACCCTGAAGATCTTTATATAAAATATTTGTTTTAATTCCAAGAGCACAAAATAAGCCAATTGATTTACTCATACTCCAAGAATTAAGAAGTTCAGTCTTTATAAATTTATATAAGCTAAATTTTCTTAACCAAGCATGTTGTTTTTGGTTGTAATATCTTAGTGTTCAGTGATAATGTATTTATCAGTGTTCTTGACTTTTATTGACAAAAATACATGATTTATATAAATAGTACCTCTACAGAACTGGATTAAGGTATTTAAAAGTAGTTCTTTGTAATTTTTTCACTATTACTTTCTACCATCTTTACTATTTTATGTTGTTCCTCTTTTTTCCAGTTGAGATATAATAAGCAACTATTCCAAAGATGAGGAATTTCGAAGAAGAGGTGAAGACATTAATTGAAAATAATGTTAATGTATGTTTCATGTTGATTAATACAGACATTTTTGAAACAGTAGTCAAGGTATTTGCCAATTTTTTCTCTAGCCAGAATATATTATTGCCTTTTAAGGTTTACTTAACATGTGTTTTTGAAAACAATTTATGTCTTAATGGAATTGTGTTTAAAATTAACAGTTGCATCAAATAGGTAGAATAATTATACATGAGAGCCAAAATTAAAGAAAAAAACAAGTTTTAAATCCTTCTAAGACCAAATGGTAATTATATTATAAAAAAATTTTTTTTTACCTTGAATAAGTATTTGTTTAGCACCTACTATGTGCCAGGAACTCTGGTAAATATTGTGGATATAGCTGTTAACGAAACCCCTGGTCTCTAAGATAATTTGTTACCACATCTTTACTCATAAGACAAATAGTTAAGAATTCAGACAAAAACAAAACAAAACATGTGTTTCCTGCTCTCAGATACCTGCCATTGGCCGTATTTTTCACTAAACTTGAATGTATTCTGGACATATCCACAGCCATACAAGCATTCGGTTACTCAGTGATATTAAGCTAATTCAACATTTCAGCATATTCAGGACTTTCTGAGATCCTTATAATGCTTACTCTGAATTTAAAAAGCACAATTTGAGATGTTCCTCATGCAAACTTATAAAAGCAACAAATAATTCAACGAATATAAAAATTGAAAGATATAATTGAAAGATTGAAATAATTTTTATGTTTAAGCTACAATGATTAGTCACAAACTCTAGTAATTGTAATTTTGAAAACCATGTAATCTATATAATTAGGTTTTAGAAATACATGATTTATGATATCTTCCCTAAGGACCAAGAGGCACATATTAAAAATCAAACCATTCTTTTGCTCATCTAAAGTATCTTTAAATTCCAGACTGTGTAATTACCACTTTATACCACAATCCTTTTGGAGAGATAAAGAAGATTCTACTTTTCTTTTCTTTTACTTCACTGAAGACTTTGCTGCTAGAAAATTCAAGAAATTCCCATTACATTTTTAGACAATTCTCATAACTTACAAGCCCAAATGCAGTTACTGTTTAATAAACAATAAAGAAGAAACAGAAAATATCACAATATATTTAAATGAGTTGCTAGTCTTTCAAAATTAAACAAACATATTTTAATCATACACCTATATTAAAAACAGTTACAGTAAAATATTCCTATGTAAACTTTTATTGAAAATAAACTACTGACATTAACTTATATGAATATATATTTGTATTGATTTTCAACTCGATCATTACAAAGTAGAAACGATGTAATAAAATATGCAGACTATTATAATTTAAATATTCTTCTTTAAATCCAAATTAATACTATGATCAAATTATTTTGAAAAGACTGCCACAGTGTTTATTGTGGCAAAGGAAATTTGATTTCCTTTTTCCACTGTTATATTTTTGATGTATTTTAGTATATGTTGTCATAGCTGAAATCATACACTCAATATTTATACTCCGTAATGATATATACAAATTTCTGGCATATTTTACAGTAATGGTGGTTTTCAAAGACAAAAAAAGGCAAGCCTAAATATTTTATTTTTAAATTGGTTATTGACACATTGTATACTTAAATCTTCAAATACAACTCTCTCCTTTTAAGTATAGTTTTCCTGAAAGCATTCATATATTTAAATTACTTGAATTTTTCTATTACTTTAAAGTGAAAATGAAAACGTAGGGTAACAGACCGAAGCAGTCAGAAAAATAAATTTGAGTTGTAGTTTCAAATACCAAGGGAATGAGAACAAATCAGGTTACTTTAACTTTATAGCAATAGGTGGCACTGTTTCCTAAATACTCTTTGATTTGAATTGAGGAATAGTGGAAATGGGCTGTCTCTGTATATAATTTCAAATATGTAAACAAATGAGAGCGCAAATGAAAACTTTAAAAATCCTGGGGATATATTATTTTCATACCTATTTAGTATTATTTTTATTTATACACCCAGCGGTATGTCAAACAATAGAAATGCAGATTAAAATTTATGACAATAAATATGATTAAATGGACAAACATTTAATATAATTCGTGAAAATGTTTATTTTTATCACAAGTAGAAACGAAATGTTTAATATTTTTTCTGCAAAATTTTACTTTATAAACTCCTAATTCTTTGGAATTTGGTATTGGACATTTTAAGGTGTTCTGAGAACCATAAAATAATTCAGAATGCTTAAGTGGATTGATAAAATTCATTTTTCACTGCCATGTTTCTTCTGGCATTGTTTTGTGTGGTGGTAGAAATAAGAGGGTGATCAGTTGATCTATATGTACATTGTGACTCTTTACAATATGCCTCCATTAAGCTGATAGTACAGAAGTGGAATTCTTTCACCACTGCCAATACGGTCATTTTTAACATCTAAAAGAGAAAGGAAGAGGAATAAAATGGGATATATACTGGTACACAGTGTTTATATGTAAGTGAGAATAAGCAGTAAGGACCGAGCCCTGGCTAGCACATAAGGCACCTTTGTACAGCTTGGAAAATGGTGACTGTGGAGGAAGATTGCAATAAGACATTCCTTCCTCTGGGCAGATGCAGCCTGTCACCTGGATTTCAACCCCTGTGACTCCCCAACACCTTGGCAATGTACTCCTATGCAAGCCACAGTCTGTAACATGCTTTGCAAGGTGATTACCATTTTACCAACTAAGGGCTCTTACCTTCTCCCAGAATTCTTAGGAATGATTTCATAATCTTTGTGACGGTGCTGTTATGTGCTTAGATAATTTCTAGTATATTAAGAGAGAACCATGCCAACAATACAGTGATCTAAGTGGGAGACTGGCTATCAACATGCAAGTTACTGTTCTAATCAGACAGAGATTCACTATATAGTTAGGTCTAGCTCTGGCTATTCACTATTGTGTTTGACAGTGTGATGCATACCCCAGCACCCCTTCAGAAATGAGGAACGTGCCTCCTTATCTACTGCGAATGTTGCTTGCATCAGGCCTCAGCTGCTAATCACATATGGAGATTGCTTCTGCAGAATGGAAACTTCTGGCCCAAGGCCACATTCCTTTTCTGAGGGCACCCACATCTAATGATCAACATGGAGCACCTTATACCAAACTTGTGACAACTCTTAGGCTTTCTCCCAGCTTCAGAACTTCCAAGAATTGATTGAGATGACCATTAAGCCTGCATCACAGCTCAGTTTCTCCCTGTGCCCCGTGCTGCCTCCTTCCCTTCCCTTTCACAGATGTTCATCCCTAGAATATTCACTGATAAACCTCTTGCACACTAATCTTCATCTCTGCTTCTGGGGAGCCCAATCTATGCCCTGTGCTAAAATAGGATATAAATTGAGTGAGAAACCAGAGGGCCTTGTAATACAAATTCTCTCCACTGTACTCTACAGCCAGAAACTACATTACATTGGCAAGGCATTTAATATGTGAAGTTTTGACCATAATAATGACCTTAAAGTGGTGCATAACTTACAAAGAAAATAAAATAAAAACTTTTATGCCAGCACCTTACATTGCTTAATACTGGAACACATGAATATTCAAAAGTCTTTGAACTGAATGCTTTACCAACTGGATACAGTATAACAGTATAATTTTGTCCATGTTTATTGCCTATCATTTATGTGCCAGGCCTCAGGGAGTCACACAAAGTTAGCTAAGATATAATCCATGTTCTCTATAAACTACTGGATCAGCAACATTTTCAGTCTATTCACAACCCATACTCATTTATGCTTTTTTATTTAAGAGGAAATAGATATCAATTGTGTGGCACAAAAAATTTTCCAAGCATAAAACATTTTTCATGTGATATAAACCAAGTTATACTGGCCAGTTTAGATTTTTTTTCATGTAAAAAGAACATTGCTGTTTAAAAAAGAGAACTATATTGTACTTTTACTCCTTCATCAGGTCAAATATATTTCAGTTGAATGTTATAGTGATTTGTTAAAAAAAAAATTGTTAGTTTCAAAAAGAGGTATGCCAGAAAGTATTATTATAAATTATTTAGTGGTGGTTATAAGAAATTAATACTTTTTAGAGCTACATAAGCTCTTGTTTACCATATAATTCCATAGTAGTCAAGCATGATGTATGGGCTACCACTTTCATCACCAATGTCCATGGCATCCTTTTCCGTGTGCCCAAATGAAATCTAAAAATAAGCTTCAACACAGAGATCCAGGCAGTTACCATTAATTGATTAAAGTTAGCATTGGACCCTATTTGCTATCCAAATCTAGCCAAATCACATCACTTTATAGTAAAAGACACTAAACCAAGCTTTAGAAAAATGAAAACCTTTGCATAGAAAAAAGGACACATTACTGATTATTGCTTCCTGATCTTCCAGTACTGGGCTCTTCTTATACTACTTTCTGGGCAAATATTTGTGCTCCTGTGCCATTAAACCACTGCTCTATGAAAACCTGCATTTTTTTGAAAATGAGAACCATTTTACAGATTGACTTTCGCTGTCCTATGTTCATAGATTTTTTGTTTGTTTGTTTAAACCAACTTGATTAGCTTCAGTATCCTTGTATTCTATACTGTACTGATTAAGCATATGGAATCTCCACCAAGATTCAAGTTAAATTGTTGGATAAATTTATTAAGACAACATTTTTCTAATTTCTTATAATAGTAAGGCAATTACTAAGGACAAGTAGCCAATTTTGAGCTTTCATCATTGCCAGGGGGTATTATCAAAATTTCTAATGATTTGTTTAACTCAAGAACCAGAAAAAAGAAAACTCAAGTGTCACAGTTTTCTGACTGAGAGCGTCTTACCTATTTTTCCAAATTTGTAAAACACATCTTCCTCTTTGGATAGGGAAAAATAATCTATAATAGTGGGGTATGACCTCTAATTCACCTTGCTACATTTTACAGTTGGATATGTTTTATGGTAATTCCAAAGTATCACTTCGGTTGTACTCAGTCCATGAAGTTCATTTCATGGAGGCAAAATACTTGGCAAAAGAAACAAAACATCTCCTACTGATTCCAATCACCACAAGTGCAAATTTTAATAAATTATAAAATAGAGCAATGGGATATAATGAATTATGAAAAAGGAAAGTCCAGATGATGGCAAAAAAAGAAGAGAGGAGTAGAAACTATATCAATTCCTTAAGCTAGGGTTTGAAAATAAGAACAGCTCACTTTAATTGGTTATTTTTAAGTGTGAGGCATAATATTAAGTACATATGGATATTTTTAGGTACTGTCCATGCTTTTTGATTGTTTTTATCCAAGGTTGGATAAGGTAATTGAGAACTCAAGGAACCTACCCTTAAAGATAGTAACTGGGAGAGATGAGATTCAAATCCAAGCAGTCTAACTTCAAAGCTGGGGCTCTGTGTCATTGCACTATGGTTGCCTCCTTATAATCTCAAATAAATTTTTAATGGTGGATATTTAAAATTATTTTTACATGGGAAAATATTATATATTCTTTTGAAAAGTAACTGTCTTCTAAAACCACATGATTGCTAAGTTATAGTGATGATACCATTAGGACAATAGCACCAATTAACTAAATTCTGTGTGTGATTGATACAGTATATCTGCAATCTATGTTAGTGAATTTTGAAATATGCTCTCTACCTTAGCTGTAGGAAATGGAAAATTTCAATTCTAAAACTGAGATTATAGTTAAAATATTTGAAGGGTTTATTGAATTTAGCTGTGGTAGAGTGAATTTTGTTCCACAATTTAGACATATTCCTAATCTTAATCCTCATCCTTGTGAGTGTGAACCCACTGTAAATAGGATCTCTTGAAGATGGTATTTTAGTGAAGGTATGGCTCAACTGAATGAGTTTGGGCCTTCATCTGAATAATTGAAGTCTTTCATAAACCAAAGAAATTCAACATGGAGAAAGAAAGCCATAGAGAGGAGCCAGAAGCCGGCAGCTGGAAGTAAGCGGAACCCAGAAGAGAAAGGAGAGAATATTGTCATGGGACATGAGACAAAGATGTAAGCCAAGGTACCCCAAGGATTGCCAGCAGCTAGCACCAGAATTATTACAGACTTTGGGGAGAAAGCAACGCCTTGCTGATGCCTCAATTTTGGACTTCTCCCAGCCTCAAAACTGTGAACCAATAAATTCCCATTCTTTAAGCCAACCCTTTGTTTAGTATGTCATAGCACTCTGGAAAATTAAGACATTAGGATTTTGAAGACAGCAGCTGCAGAGTTCCATGAATAGACTCCAGAGTTGTATTGAACTTCTAAAATTACATGAAAATGCTGCATGTATGTGCAGATGGGCATATCTGTGGGAAGAGGGTTCAGGTAATTCATAAGAATCTCGGAGATCAAATGGGAAGTTCAAAACATTTACAATGATTTCTCTAGAATGGTATTTAACTTTAGTCACAAAGACATATGCATATACACATACCCTAAACATGCACATATTTATACAAGTGCATTTATCTGTCTGTATATAAATGCACATGACTACATGCAAAAAACATACAGAATTTCTATTAAATGTTGTTTTGCACCTTTTCAATAAAAGACAGACTTGCATTATATTTTGAGCAGCACTTTAAACGTCCTTTCACCCGAAATTCTTTTATCACAATGGATGACACACTTATCTCAAAAGGTTGTATATCAAGAAATATTTTCATTTAGTTTTATTTAAAGACTTGTTTTTATAAACTAGAAACTACAAAAAAATTATGATCACCTGTTGAGCAAAACTCTACTTAGGCAAAGACTGAGAGGCATTTCTGTGTATGTGTGGTGGGGTTTATACTTACTGTATATATGCATAATAAGGACAACCTTTGAAAACTTTGGTTCTAAATGTCAAGAACCAAAAAGAACTCTATCATGTGTGTTATTAATATGTTTCACTACCTAAAAGAATATTCCATCATGTAGTAGGAATGTCACATTACCATAATTTTCTTTTATCAGATGCATGCATTTAGCAAGTACATTATGATAGTGTTTGCCTTGATAGGAAAAAAAAATGTTTCAGGCTGAGCTTCATGATGTACTGATGCTGAACTGCCCAATCTACTTTAAAAAGTGGTAAATATTTTAGAAGTAATTTTGGCAACTTTTGTTTTTCATTTATGTACATTTAAATAAACTGGTCTTGTGTCTACAGAGTACAAAGTAAAATAGAATTTGGCAATTATTTTGTTAATCTGGTCAGTATAGACACAATGATAAGTGAACAATATTTTATGTCTTTGTATTTACTGACCACTGGATAAATCATTTATTCTAACCAAAATCATCAAATAATTATCTGATTTTCATTTAATATTTTATGAAATAGAATAAAGAGTAATTTTTTATATTCTTATAAATCAGATATCATTTATAATGGGGATTACTTCATATTTTTGAGATTTAAATACAATTGAAAAAAGAATATATGTAAATCATAAGAAAATAAAACAAAGAAATCATTATTGTCTTAATAGAGCATTTCAACTCAATTTTTAACATTTAAAAACCTGTTAAAAGATATACATTTATATTACAGGTAGAACCATATAAAATTGCCAGTATTCCACTATTTTGATTTTCAAAATATCACATGGGTCAACCTAATATATCAGTGAATAATAATATTGTTATCCTATGACATATCTATAAAATATAGCTCCTCTTTGTAAATCAATATAATATTTATTTTGATTACATATTTTATAATTAAGGGTATACTATTAGTTCATCTGCCTCACATATGAAATCATATATTGCTTATTTCAATGTGTTAATCATGTTTTCATTAGAACCTCAAATTGCACATCTGAAATGCATATCTGTTGAGCCAATTTTGCAAGATTATAGATGCTTTGGTAAATCACATGCTGTCTTCTTTGGTTGCCATCTGTGTTCTAGCCGAGATCAGAATCTTGTCAGAGTTTCTACTGCTCTGTGTGTTCAGAGGTTGTTTTTCAACATATTGCTTCATAATCATCAAATAACACGTACTATTTCTCTGCACTGATTGTGATGCCAGTCTGTTCCTTTACTCTCCCTCTCCCCTTGAGTTTCCATATGTCTTCTTGTGGTTTCAAATAGCACTTCTGTGCTCTAATTCCAAAATGTGTACCTTCAGACTCTGCATCTTGCCTATACTCTGGACCTGCATTTCTAAATTTCATGTATATGTGTCACTGCGATATCTAATTTTAATTAAAATGGATGTCTTAATCAGCCAAAAGGGGTGCTGATGCAAAATACCAGAAATCTGTTGGCTTTTACAAATGGGTATTTATTTGAAGTAGAAGCTTACAGTTACCAGGCCATAATGTGAAAGCTACTTCCCCCACCAAAGTCTACTGCCATATGTTGGAGCAAGATGGCTGCCAACATCTTGCATGGGTTCAGGCTTCCTCTTCCTCTTAAGGCTCCATGGTCCAAGCTTCTTCCAATATCAGCTGTAGGCTGGGATAAGTTTCCTCTCTCCTGGGGTTCATTTCTCTCTGGGCTTAGCTTCTCTGTTCTCTTCACAAGGTCCGCTATCAGGCAAATGGTTCGTCTCTCTTCCATGGGCCTCTGCCGTGTCTATTGAGCTGTCTCTATTCCTCTGTGTTCTTCTCCTGTGTGTTTACTTCCTGGGTTCCAGCATACAAAACTCCTTTGTGTCCTCCTTCTTCGTGTCTTTACTTCCCCAGGCTCCATATCAAAACTCTCACCTCCCTTCTCTGTGGTGCAGTTTCTCTGTGAAGTCCCCACCCACCAAATAAAAGTGAAACCTCTGAATCCAATCTAATCTAATATGCCCAGAGGACGAGACCAGTTTACAAATATAATCCAATATCTATTTTTGGAATTCATAAACAATATCAAACTGCTACAGTGGAGTTCATCTTTTCCCCTAAAATGGCTGGCCAAAACCAGCTTCCAAAGTCACCACCATCTTCCCAACTCAAAAACTCTTACAATTGTCTTTGACTTCCTCTTTTTGCCTCTTCTTTCCTAGTTAATGTGTTAAATTATTGTCTATTATTATTGCAAAATAGCTCATCTTTCTCTTCCCACTGCTACTCTTTTGATTCTGGATGTTATCACTTCATACTAAGACCTACTGCAATAGCCTCTCAATTTGTCTCCTTTGTCTCTCAGATAATTTTATGCTCTCCAAGCCACCTTTTCATCGTCACTAGATAAATGATCATATCACTATCCATTTCCAAAACATTTCTAAACTCCTAATTGTCTACCACATGAAGGTATTATTATTTAAGGCTTGTAATTAAGATCCTATAAAATTTGAACCCTGCAGTCCTTCAAGCCCTGTGTCCATCTTTTTTAAAAATAAATTATTTTCTTTAATAAAAATATTGCTCATGGTCCCTCTGTTCATCTGTCTCCTTACTTCTACTTGTAATATTGCATGTACCTAGAATATTCTCTTCCCTGCCTTTGAACTATCCTTTTTTTTCTTTCTTTTTTTTGAACTATCCTTTTCTAAAGTGTCATAACAGTTATTCTCTAATTCATTGAAGTGGGTACTTCTTTTTTGTTTTTATATATTTATTTATTTGTCTATTTATTTTAAAGAAAGTTTAGATTACATAAATGTTACATAAAAAATATAGGGGATTCCCATAGGCACAACTCCCTTCCCCTCCCACACTTTCCCACATTAACACCATCCTTCATTGGTGTGATACATTTATTATAATTGATGAACACATACTAAAGCATTGCCACTAACCATAGATTATAGTTTACATTATAGGTTACACTCTGTCCCACACAATTTTGTAAGCAATGACAAAATGTATAATGGCTTGTATCCGTCATTGCAATGTCATGCAGGACAATTCCAACGCCCCGAAAATGACCCCATATTATACCTATTTTTCACTCTCCCTCCCCTTAGAGCCTCTGGTGGCCACTGCTTTTATATCAATGATACAAGTTCTTTCATTGCTAGAATAACAATAAGTCTATAGTAAATAATAGTAAGTCTACTTCAGTCCATTGTTCATTCTCCAATCTTGAGAATTTTGGGATGGTGATGCCCACTCTGCCTTTAATTGAGAAGGGGCTTAGATCCCATGGGGCGGATGGATGGAA
>JAQZBX010035529.1:8767-24639 GCA_029593785.1 Cabassous unicinctus
GGGGGGGGGGGGTGTCTCCAGGGGCCACAAGGGGAGGGGAAGGGAGGAATAGAATAGAATGAACAGGGGTTATTTAGTGGGCAATGGATGTGTTCTGCATGATCTTGCAATGATGGACACAGGACATGTTAAATATCATCAAAATTTATAAAAGTGTACAGTCTAAAATGTAAACCATGATGTAAACCATTGACCATGGTTAGTAGCTATGTTTCACTATTTGAATATCAATTGTAACAAAGGTACCATCCACATATAAAAAAGTAATCCTATGGGAAGGGGAAAAAGGGGGAGGATGTTGGGTATATGGGAGTCCCCTGTATTCTTACATGATTTTACTGTGACCTAAAACTTCTTTGAAAACAAAATGACAAAAAGTAAGACCATGGGGAATAAATGGAAGAAAATGTCACTCTACATATAGGACAACAGATATTATATTAATGAAGGGCAAAATGTAAAAAAAAAAATTTTTTTTTATTTTTCATTATTTTTTAATATCCCTATCTTTTAGTTTTATTTTATTTTTAGCTTTTTAAAAATTTTTATGTATTTTATTTCTTATGTTTAAACATCATTATTATTTCATTTTCCTCTTAATTGCATTTTGCTATTTTATTGGCTTCATTTTGAAGAAGCTTTGGATCACAGAAGGGTTACAACTGGGGCAGGGAGGATCATTGGTGTGAGGTGTCAGTGATGGGAGATGCATGGGAGGAAGTAAACCTGAGCATACATATAAGGTATATAAAAGTGTTCAGATGTTCACAGGACATTGTCACAGTGGGTGGAGATTCACACAATAACTGAGAGAATATTGAATTCCCATCCTGGAGAGCCCTGCCACGTTCTCTAATGGAGCAGCAACAGTCCCCCAAGTGCAGGGGCAGTGACTAGTGAAGGAGGATGATCCATTGAAGGGCACTTGATATTGAGACTAGGCTTTGCTCTTCAAATTGAAACTTAGCCTAGTGTTGTGTGGTGCCTAAGGATTGCCTTCTAAGAGCCTCCTTATTGCTCAAATGTGGCTTCTCTCTAAGCCAAACCAGCGTGGGACCTGACTCCTGGTGATGAGCCTCTCTGGCCTTGAGGGATTACTACCAAGCACCAACTAGCAATGCAAATGGAAAGAGACCTCGAATAAATGGGGGCAAAGGTAAAGACAAATGAGTTTATATGGCTAAGAGATTTCAAAGTCGTGAGGTCATTGCAGAGGTAACGCTTATGCACATCTCAGCATGATCTCATAGACTGCCAAAGTGGATACTACCCCCAAATAGTGGGGCTCCTGAGGGCTCTGGAGACACCCAGGCCCTATGGTCAGGGCAGATAGCTCCAGAGTTTGGTGCCTTGCCAGTGGGCCCTACTTTGGAGTTTGTGCTCCTGAGAGTGACAGAGTTGGGCTCAATTATGGCTTCCCTACACATGGCTCATCGGTCCCTTCTATTTAAACCTATACTTGGTGCAGGAGTTTGTAGATGTACATCCAAGAGACTGGAATCTTTGTGCTTTCCATGTGCCAGCTTGACCCTGATCCTCAGCAGAGTTGCAACACCTACTCTTCAGTTCATTGGACTCACCCAGGACAACTAACAAGGAGGTGAGGATGGACAACCCCCATACCAAGGAAACGAGAATGCCTACAACTTCAAGCAAGAGAATCCCATCCATCAGCTGTATGGGATGGAAGCCCCCTCTCAATTAGAGGTGGCGTGGATATCACCAACCGAGAATCCTCAGGATTGGAGAATGAACTATGGACTAGAGTGTACTTAATGTTATTCTATTATAGACTTATTGTGATTCTAGCAATGGAAGAAATTACAACATTGATGTGGAGGCAGTGGCCACTGGAGGATCTGGTGGCAGGGAGAAGGAAAAACAGGTGTAAGACGGGGTCTTTTTTGGGACTTGAAAATCGTCCTGAATGATGTGCAATGACAGATATAGGCCATTTTATATCTTCCCAAAACCTGCAGAATTGTGTGGGAGAGGGTGTAAACTAATATGTGAACTATGGTCCATGCTTCATGGCAAACCCCCAGGAAACATTTATCAACTGCAATGAATGTGCCACACTAATGAAGGATGTTGGTTATATGGGAGAGTGTGGGAGGTGTGTGGAGTGGGACATATGGGAATCCCTATATTTTTTGTGTAAAATTTATGTAATCTAAATAAAAAATATATATATATATATATAAAAGATAAAGCTATTATCTGATGACTTTTTGTAGACATGCTTACCATACTAAACTTCAAAATCAATTATTAATCATGAAATATGATGAACTTCTATTTCAATTAGTAGGTATAATTAACATTGTTTTCACACATTTGATTTTACATGTGGGCTTGAACACTTGCATACTAAAAATTTCTTGGTTGTAAGTTTCTTGACCTCCTTGAAGAAGGTCATTTATTCATTAATTCAACCAATATTTATTGAGCAGCCACCATGTGCCAAGTGTTGTCCTAGGTGTTGGAAATTCAAAAGAAAATAATCCTATACTTTGTGAAATATTCCTTCCAGTATGTAGAGAGGATACAAAAGAGCTGAGGGTGTGGTGTAGTGCCTCTGATATCCAGTAAGTTTTCCTTGAGAAGTGACATACGAAGATATGCCAAGGCCCTAAGACAGGAGAAAGCATACTATGTTCCAGGAACTGGGGAAAAAAGTCACTTGTGGCTAAAGATTGCAGGCAGAAGGTTGATGGAAAGTATGACAAAAGAGAGAGACAGAGGTAAATTCATGAAATTCTTTGTAGGTATCCTAAAAGATTGTCGTCTTTATGTTAGGGAAGTCAATAAAGAAAGTGTGTGTGTGTGTGTGCATGCGTGCACATGCACACGCACATGTGCATGGTGGTATATATCTGGGGGTAATTTAACCCTATTTACATTTGTTACTCTGATTCAATTTGAAGTGTGGAGATTGGAAGGGGTGGGTGCAGAGTGAACATAGAGATAACTGCTTCCGAGGCAATGACCACCAACAAATGCACCTTTTCGCTAAAAGTCTAAGAACATTTTTCAAGTCTCATCTTTCTTCATTCTACACTGAAGACTCAGTCCCTTTTATTGAAGGAGCAAATATGTATATCTAACTTTGAAGTACTGTTTTTGAAGGCATGCATCTGAATATAATCTTTAATCTGATCATGCAATTCCCCTACTCTCTTTCTTCTCATGACTTCCCATTACACATTATAATAAAATCCCAGTTCTTACCATAGCCTACAAGGCCTCTTTAATCTGGCCTAGGACTACCTATCTGAATATATTACCTGTCAGTTTTTCCCTTACTTCCTGTGCTGCCACATTGCTGTTCTTGCTTTCCCCAAACACTCAAGCACATTTCTGTTTGAGGGCTTTGCACTCACCATGACTCTGCCTGGATGTTCTTCCATCAGATGTAATAAGGTGTGTCTCCTCAAATCAAATACTCTATATAGGCAAGACTGATGTCATAAAATCATATCACACAGCATGTGTCACTTGTCAATGAAAAATTGCTAAGTAAAATTTCCTAGACAGAATTTTAAAATTTATTTTTAAAATTAGTATGAAGTCAGAAAATTAGTGTCTCATGCTATATAATTTCCCTTCAGTTAATATGGAAACTAATTTTCCTAGTTAAAAAAAAGCTTTTATGTACAAAGGATATTACTGAACTATTTCATTCAAGATTCTGAAGGACTAATAAATAGATTAAAGCATTCTTACTCTTTTTATATTTTAAAAAAGAAATGTAAAGGCAGGATTTCATCTGGAGGTTATGGCTAAAGGTTGTTTCTTATTCCCTAGAATTTCATTCTAATAAATACCTAAGACTGCTTAGGAAGAAGTCTTTCTCCTTTTCCTGTCTGTGAAATGCCCTAGATAATATATACAATAATGGGGAAAAGTAGAGCAGTCTGTTACTTTTTATACTTGTTACTATTTTTGTTGTTATTTTGTCCTTGCAAACATATACTGCATAATGCAGATCAGGGTCATAGGCTGAATTTGGTGCCTAACCTCATATCCATGCTCAGAAGCTGCTGCGGTCTGAAGCAGAGCAGGTGGGAGACAGAGTGAAGAACAATAGAAAGAAGAGGGATGGATAGCAGAACAGGTCAGAAAGAAGTGACATATTTAAATATCTGTCAAAGTTAGAGAATCATGGGAACACAGTGGAGTACAATGATCTGGATTTCCTATCTAGGAAGTCATATTATTAAGGCTTTTCCAACAGAAGAATAAATAAAATGGGTCATATATATTTAGAAAATGAAAGAACAATGTTGAGAATGGCATTCTTAATTTAAAACACACTGTCAGTTCTGCATATGTTTCCTGCGATTATGAAGAACAAATTATTAACATAAATATGTAAATGCTATGCTAACAGTATCAAAATGTATTTATTACACTTCCTTTAGAAATCAGAGATTTCACAGCACTGAATCAAAATGGCTTACAGACTCATCCCTGTTTGCCAGTTGCAAAGGTCACCGAAAGTACAAAAAGAGAGGATTGCTGGAAATTTTAAATCTATTTGTAACTGATCTCCTAATTATCTTAAATACTATAGTCTTTTCCTGATTGCTTTTGAAAAAACACACCCTTTATATATTCTCCTTCAAGTCTATCAAAAGCAAGTTTTTTAAAAATAATATATATTTTCCCAAACCATGTGTGTGTTTCTGCATGTTTATTTTCCAACTGTTATTTGTTTTTCATTGAATCTCAGGGAAGATAACACCATTTTTGTCCTTTTAAATATATTTTCTGCTGTCTTCATACTATGATGGCTCACCTATGGCTTGCTCAAGTCAGTGCTTCAAAAACTCAATCTTAATCTCAGTTGGGAGGTTTTAATGTGCACAACTGAGAAAGGTGATTAAAATTGTTGGACTCTCCAATAGAATTTCTGTTTAGTTTGTCTGATGCATGTGACCATAGACTAAATCGTTGATTTCATAACAAAAAATATCAGCCATGTTTTCAGCACAGATGGTTGTGTAAATTGACATTTTAGCATGGTAATAAGTTCACCACCCTTCCGGTTGCCAATTTCTTCATTTTTTCCCAAAGTACATGCTTCTAGCCAATCGAGGGCTGTTTTAAACATGAATCATTTAAAACTGATTAAAATTATGCCTAATTCACAACTTCCTTCTAAAGCTCATCATGGACATTCTCAGAGACTCCTACTATGCTGAAGGTATTGTGATAAGTGCTGAGGAGACCAGGATGAATAGAAGACAGTCTATTCATGTGGACCATAAAAACAAGGACTTAAATTCTTTAAATATATTTATTTACAAATATATATATACAAATAAAGACAGTTAAATGTTATGTGTCATGAAACAGCTTGGAGGTATTAATGTGCAACTATGGCCCAAAGAGACAATGTTATCCATTTCTTAATTTAGGAAGGATGCATTTCTTAACCTTGAATTTAATCTCATATGCAGTAAAATACCATTTACTTCTACAGTATACCAACAAAATTCTGGCATTTCAGCATCATTTAGTGTAAGCCACTTTGGGGTTCATACATTAGTCAACAAATTAAGCAAACATTTAGCATACTTCCTAACCTCTTGAGCTAAAACATTGAATCCAGAATCTCTGCTTAGTTAGTCCATATAAAAAAAATCAGCCTAATAT
This sequence comes from Cabassous unicinctus, assembly GCA_029593785.1. NCBI lineage: Eukaryota > Metazoa > Chordata > Mammalia > Cingulata > Chlamyphoridae > Cabassous > Cabassous unicinctus. Next base: position 14,429 of record JAQZBX010035529.1, read on the forward strand.
ACCTCATGATATTTCCATATTTATTCCCTACCTATACATTTTACAGGTTTCTCTGTATACACATTTGAAAAATCATGCAGTTCTTTTAGTATAGTGTACTTTCTCATCGGTACATTTTTAACCTCATCCTTTGGAGCCTGTTGAGACTTGAGTCTAGTTATAGGTCTACAAGCAAAGAGGAAGCAGGGATAGGATCTGTGGAGAAGCATTAGTATATTTCAAGGCAACTACATCAGGAGAGGTAATTACAGTTTCTTCAGGCAAAGGGAGGTTAACCTTTTCACATAGGGTTAGAAGGGTTGCTTCAACTTAAGAAGGCTCAGAAGAATTTAGGAGTTTGATATCCCCAGCTTCTTTGAGATTTTCCCATATGTCCCCATTCCAATTTTCAAGAACCTTCTCATGGGTCATAATACATTCTGCTTCAACGTTGGGGACCTGGTAGGGTTTTGGTCTAGTTATAGGTCTTCAGCAATGCCTTGCCAATCAGGGAAGGCCTTTTAATATTCTTCAGGCCCAAGGCACTAATATTTTCAGGCAGAAGTGGAAGTCTTCTCCTGGAAAATGAGACAACAGAATTTTGGGGTCTAAAGAATCTCAGCTTCATTAGACTTTTCCAAGTTCCCTGCTTCATTGTAATCCTTGCAAATGTCTTGATTATAATTTTAAGGATCCCATTCCTCCCCAAATTCCTAACTTTGAAAAAGAGACAATGTGAAGTTGGAAATTAATTTGTATTGTAACATAGTCATTTGCAAAATTAAACCTTTAGGTTGGTTTTCGGAAATCTCAACCATCTGTCTACAGAGGACAGGAGTTTATTCCAGAGCAGTCATAAAAGCCTTTAGGTTTTATGCATATTTTGAGCTGGGAATTTAAAGTCCTGAGTTCATCATTTTCTTTCATCAAGTTCTACAGGAGAGTTAGAAACATCCTTCCAATACCATTAAGTACTTTATTTTGACCATAATATTCTAATGTAGCAAATACTTTATTTTGACTGTAATATTTAGTCATCCAAATACTTGTCTTTTATATATATTTGATTACAGATGTCTGAAGGTGAAAATTTGAGTAATTCTTTGCAATTGGCTACTATGGACTACCTCAGTATCATCCATAGTAACTTTATTTTTTTTTTAAGATTTATTTATTTATTTATTTGTGTGTATGTATATGTATGGGTATAAATATATATGTGTGTGTATAATACATATTATAATACAATACATTATAGTATGTCATAATAATATAATATAATATAATATAGTATGGCATAGTATAATGTAATATAATATAAATTTAGGAATTTGCGACAGGCTATTTCACTTACACAGTTTTGAAAGTTGGTTAAACTATATCTGTTTGGTTGTTGTCTTTGCATCTGATGCTGGAGCTTGAAGTTCACAGGGAAATCAGTCAGGAAGAGAAGATCACAAGCAGGCTGTAACTCAAAAGCTTTAGATGAAACCAAATGTACAGAAATCTGTCTCCATTCTTTTTGCCTTTGATCTTGGTGATGAGGTTATCCTACAGAAGCAAGGGCCCTTGTTCACAAAGATGAACACATATATCTGGCCCAGAAGCTAGAGAGCTAAAGAAGGATCCAAAGGAAGATAGAGCATTGCAGGTCCAACTAGATGAATCAGCATATCACTAATAATGTGTGTGCACTACAACATGGGTTGTAGTGCTACCTTACCAATCTGTTAGGAATCTGCCTTGTGGTTCACCCTAACCACAAACATATTTTAAAAGGAGATTTTGAGAAATGTATGTTCAGCTTAGCCAAGTTGACACATTATAAAACTATCACCATGTATTAGACTTCTGATAAAATGTCAGATACATTTTTATAACATTTTGTTTTTAATTTCTGTAAACATATACAAATGTCAAGTCAACTGTAGTATTTTGTATGTGAATGTGTTTCTATGTGTCTGTACATGAATATACACACAGTATCTTCATCATGTTTTGGTGTTAAAGTTATGCTAACTTTGTAAAGTGAACTGAGATGGTTTGCATATTTCCCCCATGATCTTGCATTTTTAGAATAAGATATAAAATTGTTCTTCTTATCTAAAGGATAGATTGAACTCAGCTGTAAAACCATCTGCATTGGTAACCTTATGAAATGATAGGTCTTTAACCAACATTCATATTGATTTTATGATTAGCAGTCTGTTCCTTCTGGAAATTTAGATTTGAGATTTAAAGACTGCAATTTAGTCTTCGCATGTTGCTAAAATTAAAGGTTATATTAAAGAAAAACTGTAGAGCTAAAAGTCAACCAGCCACCTTTGGACATGGAGATGCAGAAGAGAACTAAACACTATTTAGCGCCTAAAATGTGCTAGAAGCTATTCTAAATTATTTACAATCATTTTCTATTTTTCATCACTATGGTAGAAAGAATCTGTGAGAGGCACTACTGGACAAATTTTATTGTTGAAGAACCTGAGATGCAGAAAGATGAAGTAACTTGCCCAAGGCTCCTAGACTATATATAAATGGTAGAGCAGGAATTCAAATCTATCTAACCAGAAGCCAGAAGCCACACACAATGTTAAAATGCTGCTTTGGGCAATTGGATGGAAAGAAGCTAAGCTAAAGAATGATGTAATTCAGAAAGATCCAAGCTGACAGAGGGCCTAGTAGATTTTGCTTACTTATTTCATTGTTTCATCTCTCCATCTTACAGATCCAGTTGCTTGCGTGGCTTTGCTGTTTTTTATCTGTGTATTCACTTGCCCACTTCAAACTGATGGGGCATTTTTTGTTTTTGTTTATAAACATAATTTAGCTTTGTGGAGTGTTTACTCAAATCGAAAGTGAACGAAAGAAGAGTATATTACGTCCAACCCCGTAGTTACAGGCTACTGTAAATTAAAGACTTGGCGTATTCACTAAGCACCAAGTAAGTATTCCATAAATTCAAACTGACTGTACTTTTTGAGGTTGGGGATTATATTTATATTAGTCCCTTTATATTAGTCTTTAAAATTCTGTGCTTTAATCACAGTAGGTGCTCACTAAATCTATTTAATAGTGATATCTCTTATGTTGAACTACAAAAATTGTCTTGATATTTAATCATTCTATATCACCATCTTATTTTTTCTTCTATTTCCCTATGATTCTATTTATACCAACCACTGTCATCATTTCTACCAGGCTGTTTCCAAAATCTATCTCCACTATACATTCAGATCTGTTTTCTTTATAAATTTTATGTGTATATTGCACAAACATTCCATTTTCTCCAAATGTGCCACCTTCCATAGGCAGCCTTCTATTGTCAGCCTATTTGGCATTGGTGTAATTAAATCCTTCCATGATTAATGCCTGAGCTCTTTTACAGGCTTTTCTTATCTGCATACATATTTCTAAATCTGCTTCTGCACCCTTTCTGAGACAGTAGCTTCTAATCATTTGTGTCCTTTCTATTTCTATTTTTTATTCTAATCCAAATGATCTCTTTGGTATTTGGAGCATACACTATATTTCTCTTTAGATGATATCATATAATGTTTCCTCCTGCCTAGAACAAACAGCCTTACTGAAAACATTTCCCTAATTTTTAATATGGCTCTTTCCTCCCTTATCTTAGTGGTACTACTTCAGTTACATCAATCTGTACTTCCTGGCTTTGAAAACATTGTTTATTTCATCTTTCTTTCGTTTGTTTTCTTTTTATTCTCTGGGGAAACAAGTCAGCAAACAATAGATATATTACCTCTAACTTCTTAGATTTGTTGTTGTGGCACCTTCTGTTTTGGTCGTTTAAGAAATGCTAGCCCTGTTTTCTATTTCTGTCTTTGCCCCAGTTACTTATTTTTATGTTTGAAATAATGGTCTTTAAGTTTTGGTTCACCTTTAAGATATCCATGACATGTTATATACTAAATTAACTAAACATGGCATGAGTAGAAATACACATTTTTGCGTGGTATCTACATTCTTGATATATTTTTATAAGGTGGTCAACTATTAGTTTTCTTTTTTTTCTTTTTTTTTTTTTTTTTTTTTAAAGATTTATTTATTTATTTATTTATTTATTTATTTATTTATTTATCCCCTCCTTGTTGCTTGTGCTTGCTGTGTCCATTGGCTCTGTGTTTTCTCCATGTCTGCTTCTCTCCCCCTTGCTGTGAGGTCCCACTGCATCAGCCCACCACGCCGTGCAGGCCGGCCTGCCCTCACAAGGAGGCCCCAGGAAGCGAACCCGGGGCCTCCCATATGGTAAACGGGAGTTCTATCGATTGAGCCACACCCGCTTCCCTATTAGTTTTCTTAGGAAGCAAACCATGGTTGATTTTATTATGAGTAATCTATGCCTCAACATCTACATTTAGCTATATATAAAAGCCACTATTACGGAGTCTCAGAGACATTGTAAGAACAAAGAATGGCTTGGTCCCTCTAATTTTACTTACTGCCTTTTAAAAATTTGTTTCATAATACCCTTCCAAATACACAGAGAAGAAACTAAAAGAACTGCCATAATGATGAGATAATACTTTGAGATTAAAAATTCATGAAGTAGAAGGTTCAATTCTGCTTCCTGCCAACTCAAAAATATACCATTTCAAGGTAAAAGGGAAGCAGGAAAGAGTGTTTCAGTTTATTGCTGATTACTGATGTTAACAGCAACAACATCAACAAAAACAGCAAAACATTCCAAAGAGAAAATATCTAAAATAAACCTCCATGTTACCATTGTTCATAGAGAATTAAAGAGTAACAAATAATTTCTTCTTAGCATTATGCCAGTTATTTAAATTCTATCAGACTTTATTTTGATTTTCTGATCCCTTGCCTACAACTTCTAAAAGAAACATAGTATGTAAAATTGAGTGTGAGTTTATGATTCTAGTTTTCTTTATTGCACCCAGTTTTCAGGACCATCTTTATTTACCTTTGATTTCATTTTCCCTTACTTTCATTTTAAAAACAGTTTATTTCATGCTCTGGGCTGCCCTTTTCTTGATCATTTTTCTTTCTGACTTCACTATCTTACTCCAATCTAAACTATGAATTCAATGATAGTCATTTTTCTTCTATATATCTCCATCTAACAAAATGTATATATAATTTTTCTTTCAAAAACTGCAATCATGGCAGAAAGTTTACATGGATACATGATTCTCAACAGTTTCAGAAATAGCTTTTGTTATTTTTCTTTATACATCACCAGAATCCATTTATTGACTAATACTAGTGTATATGTTCTGTGGAAAAGAAATTACACATTTTTATATGTATAGGCAATGTGTTTCCAAAGATATCTAAGGAAGCGAAAATCTCAATATTCCTGATTTCTTTTCTATTCTTTCTGACGTTTTCGTTTTTTGGTGAGATTTTCGCATTTATTCACACTTTCTAATTGCCATTTAGACATTATATTTAAAGATATCTGATAATAGATATAATGTACATTGCTATTCATTTTCAATACAGAAACTCAAGGATTATGTAATGTGAGACAAAATATGGATATTCCTAATGAACACTTGTGGGTCCATTTGGCAACTTTTATTAATAAGGCTATTTTAAAGTAAGTTTAAATTTTAAAGACATAAAGAAAACTTTGCATATTTTTATCAATGCATTAATCATGCTGCATATGCATGTGATTGCTTCTTTATTTTAAAGTAGAGAGAAAAATTAAAATAAATTATTTATTTTAAAGAAGTTACATAAAAAAGCACGGTTATAAGTCCAAATAACCCACAAACTTGATTGTGAATGCAATGTGATGTTTACTAAATTTTACAAAATTGGTTAATTTGATCATTTGAAGCCAGGGTCTCATTAGATGAAAGGGAAACAAAAAGAAGAGACAGAAAATTCCACTTGGAACATGTCTTTTCATGCTATGTATCCATATCAGAAATTCTTTTTTGAAAATTTGCAAATCATCTCAAAACATGTCCCTTGCCTCTACTCATCTGTCAGTTGCTAAGGTACCATATCATCTCCACCTGCAAAAAATCAGATATTATTCTGCCACCCACCCTAGCCTCCCAGTCCTCACACCCATTGCATATTGAAACATTAAAATTTCCTTCTAAAGCAATAGTTTTGTAAGATGCTGTTGTATTAGGCAGGCAGGCCTCAACTCTCACAAAATGAAAAGAGAAAGAGCCAAAACCTGCCCAAAAGATCTGCATTAGAGGTCAGCAGATCAGGACAGTGCTATACAACTCCCAGGTGGGTGAGGAACAGAGAGATGAAAAACCCAAAACAGCAAATGTGAGGTACCAAACCTCCACAGCAGCTGGGAAGGGCTCCACTCTCCCATCCCCAAAATATTAAGCTGGGGTAAAACACCTGCTAACTGCAGCTGAGAGGAGAACTGACACTTTCTCCCTCTCTGCTGTTACAAGGGAAAAGGAAAGTGGAGCAGGGGTGCATTCCTTCAGTGAATTCAGGCAGCAGAGCCCACTTGGAATTTCAACTCTAGTCAGACCAAAACACAGGAAAACAGAGATTGAAACACCTCAGTGGAAAAGTATGCCAATGAGTGCCATCTGTTGGCCAGACTGGAAATTGCATGGACAAAAACTTTTGGTTCTCTCTGTACCCTAAGTCCTGTGAGAAAATCTGTATCCCATTAGTGAGTCCCTGGTCCAATTTTGATCAATTAAGCTGGGAAATTTTAAAGACTTAGAATAAGTTGAACCAAATATCAAAGAAGAACTGTGAGGAAAAAGAACAATAGGCAAGAGAGGGAAATTGGTCATCAGAGTAAATTCACCAACATATTCAGATGCCTAGACATCAGCAAAAAATTACAAATGATACTAAGAAACAAGAATAGATGGCCCAGGATTTTAAGACAATTAATCAATAATGATCACAAAACTCTTTTAAATCATTTAAAAGAAATGAAAGAAAATATGACAAAAGAGATAAAGGATATTAAGAAGAGAATGAGTGAGCATAAAAAATTGAAAATCTGCAAAGAAAAGTAACAGACTTATGGGAATGAAAGACATAGTGGGTGAGATAAAAAATACATTAGGGCATGTAAGAGCAGATATGAATTGCTCAAAGGCAGAATTAGTGATTTCAAGGACAGAACATCTTAACTGGAAAAGACAGGAGAACAGAAAGAGGAGAGTATGGAAAAAATGGAACAGGATCTCAGGGAATTGAAGGACAATGTGAAATGCACAAACATACATATTATTGGTGTCCCAGAAGTAGAAGAGAATGGGAAGGGGCAGAAAAAATATTTGAGGAAATAATGAGTAGAAACTTCCAAATCCTTATGAAAGACATGGATATCAATATCCAAGGACAAGGCACACCAAACAGAATAAAACACAATAAACCTAATACACGACACCTAATATTCAGAATGACAATATCAGAGATAAAGAGAGGATTCTGAAAGCAGCAAGAGAAAAACAATGCATCACATACAAGGGAATCTTGAAAAGATTAAGTGCTGACTTCTCATCAGAAACCATGGAGGAGAAAAGAAAGTGGTATGATGTGTTTAAGGTAATAAAAAAGATAAATTGCCAACAAAGAATTCTGTATCCAACAAAACTGTCCTTCAAATGAGGGTGAGTTCAATATCTTCACAGACAAACAAAGTTTGATAGAATATGTTACCAAAAGACAAGAATTACAAGAGATACTAAAGGGAGTGCTGCAATAATAGTTGGAGACTTCAATACACCACTCTTAATATTGAATAGGACATATGATTATGAAAGTGGTTGAAAGGAAAAGTCTAAGGACATGTATATTTATAGAAGGAAAGGTAAATAATATTACATGGGACTCTATAACAGTGAAACCTCACATGAAATACAAATATGGGTGATATTGCACATATAAGACTTTTTTTTTTTTTTTTACAAAATATAATACAAATAAACTAGAGAGAAGGAAACAGAGTAGCAGCTATGTATGGCAGGGGAAGCATAGACAGATTAAGAGATGATGAGTTTTGTCTGTATGTTTATTTGATTTGTTTTTATTTATTATTATTATTATTGCTGGAATAATGAAAATGTTCTAAAAATGATTGAAGTGATGAATGCACAACTATGTGATTAAACCGATTACCACTGATTGTACACTGTGGATGAATTTATGCTTTATTAATATGTATCAATAAAATTGATGTGTAATAAAAAAATTATTTTAAGAAAGTGTTTTCCTCAGTGATTAGGTTCTTACTTGAGCTAAGGAGAAAAGAATATAGCCATAAAGGGTGACAATGTGAGATGTGTTAGCACATATTAGTTTACACTGTGATTAGAGAAGAGAAATAGTTGCATTGATTTGAGCTCAAGGAGCAATTTGTGTTACTTTATCATATACTACTCTGAATTTCTTACTACCAATTCTTTTGCTTGGACTTTCTCAGATATCAACCTCTCTTAGTATCCATGTATATGACTTGAGAAAGCTTAATTTCATCAAGTGTTTTAGTCAACATAATAAAAATTACCTTAATTATTGTTGTTTCTTTTCCTATGTCATTAGCCAAATGTATCTAAATTATTGATATACAAAGATAACACAAAAGTGACAGTTCAAGTTTCACCAAAGGAAAAAGATTCACATAGTAACATGCACATTTAATTATTTATGGTTCTCTAATACTGTAAAAATTTTACACAGAATACATATCCATACATATTTAAGTATCTCAGTTCGGGAAAAATATTTTAAAAGTCTAAAAGATTTGGAAATGTCTAATATCTCCAAGAAAACATTTTTATGTTTTATGTGTAAGCATGAATCATTAGAAAAATGTACATATATATATAAATTTGTCTCTGATTATACATAGTTTTGAACATAAGAGAAGAAATTAATTAATATGGCCCCAATTTAGATTTGTACTAGAAATTAAAATAAAGATTTGAATTGCTTTCCAAACTCAACTATTGTTCTTTTTTCCCCCACAATTGTGGTATAGAATGATAACATAGAGAGAAAAATGGCATTATGCTCTAAAATTACTGATATCCATAATGACTGTGTGCTCATTTAAAGTAAAGTGAAATCCATATTGCAGATTTCAACTGTACATGATATCATCTAATGGTAAATCAAAAATGGACTAAAAGCCCATCACGAGCAGATTGCAAATAAATCTAATTTTTCCTCTATTTGCATTCATAGTTAACTAGATCATGTTACAGTATGATAATATTCTTATGTTTAGATAAAAGTATATAATCATTAACATTTATAGTTCTCCCTGGTAAAGAGACAAGATGACATACACTATCATTTTGTTATGTGTAATTCAATTGCTGGCACATTAGGGATTTTTAACTAGGGCTTATGATGTAAATTTCAATTCTGTACTCTGTCAGTAACTTGCAAATGCTGAATTATTTCCTTCTTTAGACATACACCATTGGAATCCATTTAAAGTGCTTAATGATGTATTAATAAACCATGATTTTCCAGCAGAGTTTCTGAATTCCCCTTACTGGCGCCAGCTCTGGTGCTGCCAATCAAATTAGAATGTCATAGTTTCTTAGTAAATAAAGGTTAATTGGATATATAAAGAGAAATTGAACATCAAAAATATCTATGCTTACGTTGTTCTTGCCTGAAACTGAATTATTAAATTTCTAGTTATTGTATGTGCAGCTAAAATATTCTTAAGAGCTTCTAAATATATCTTTATTTCTCATTTTGAAAACTAATGGCTATGCGCTTGTAATTTCGGAAAACTCAGACATACCAGGCTTACTCTTTTAGTCTTTTCCACTTTAAATTTTTGAATTGATTAATTCTTAGAAGAAACAAACTTATGTAGGTTCATTTGTGTTTGTGGAGCATCAGAGTAAATGCTGTTCTTTCAACCCCAAATACTTGTTCTCTATAAAAATTAATATGTATTAAATGTGGAAACTTATTTACAAATATTGCCATCATTTCTTCCAAAGGAGGCTATTTCATTTCTTACTTCCTGTCCTGATAGCTCAAAATAAGTCCTGCTTTTTTCTGGGTTCTGTGGCTTAACTAGTCAATTCAAATGTGAATCGTGATTGAACTGTTCATGTACAACTGTGTGGAAAAACTTACTAAGTAGGTACTGATACTCACCAGTAACAAAATTATATAAATTTAAATTTATCACTGAGAAAAATGAGAGTATGCTTATGTGGAAGTTTAACTGTTCAGAAAAACCGCTCCAGATACAATACACATATTAAGGCTGC
>JAQZBX010035530.1:0-24533 GCA_029593785.1 Cabassous unicinctus
TCATTAAAAGTAATGAGGCAGAATGCAAGCGTGGCACACCCATTGGATTTACTGTTATGAGATGATTTGTGAGTTCTGCTTCAGTAAACCAAAAGGACAGAAAATATATATAGGGTAATCAAATGTAGTAATGTGGAAAGGGAACCTCAGCTGCTGTCTCCTACAATAGTGAAATCAGAAAATCAACCCTTCTGATTACATCTACATAATGAAGTGTTATAACTTTACATCCTCATTTAGAACAGGATAGCAGAGGTGAAAGAGCAGAAAGGACAAAATGAAGTCTATTAGCACTGTTAAGTTTCTAAAATTGAGGTCTACATGTATGTTTGGAGGCAGATGTAAAGAAACAGAAGGAAAAACAGAAGGAGCGCAGGACCGATGGACCCGTTCGGGGACAGGATCAGACAGGACTAGCCCCGATTCCCCTCAGACCACCCTTCCAGCGGCCCCGTACGCAGCCCGGAATCAGCGACCCACCCTCGGCCGGCCCAGGTCACCTCTTTTACATTATAGGTGGGGAAACCCCCACTGCAGGGGGAACCCCCTGCCAGGCCAGTACCCAGAAGCCCCGCAGCCTCAGCAAACTGCCCGCCGAGGCCAAACGAGGGGGCCGCAGATTGATAGCGTTCCCAGGCCCCGCCTTTCGCGGTGTTCCCGCCTTGTCGCGGGAGTCGCTCCCCTGCAGGCCCAACTGGCCCTGAGATTCGCTCCACATTCCCGTTGGCTGGCGCCCTGTCAGTCACCCCACCCCGCCCCCTCGGGCCCACTCCGCCGTCGTAGTCCCATGAGCCAGCCGGACCGCGCTTTGATTGGCTGCCCGGCATTGTCCGTCAAGGAGCGGGCCACGCCCTCTTCGGGGCCGTAGTGTTCTTGAACCCAGGCGGACCTTATTTGCCCACGGCGCTTGCTGGCGCTCCCGGCCTTTCAAGTTCCCCCCAGTCCGGGATCGCGGCGGCGGCAGCAGCTTTAAGAGCTCTGGGGTGTTTTGGCACCGCGGCCACGCTGAGCTGGTGCCCTTGCTCGGGCCGTGACGCCACGCGGGGATCCAGTAATGCAGTGAGGGACGAATTATCTGGCCCCTCATACGGGCTGGCGGCGGAGCGAGCGCACGCAGCCCGCGACCTGGCACCCGGGCCGGCGTCCCGGGCCTGGCGATAGCGGTAAGTTTGCCAACCCAACTTGGCGTTGGGGCGGGGCGCGGGGGCCTGCGGGGAAACCCCCAAAAGCGCGGAAAAGTGGGGAGAGCGATACTTGCCCTTGCTGCGGTTCAGGAGCGCCCTTCCTGGTGCCGTGTGGAAACTCGCTGTGCTGGCCAGGCGTCGCCGAACTAGGAGCTCTGCTTCGAGGCCTGCTTGTGGGCAGGTGAGAGGCCTGAGGCCTTGCCAGGGGTCCTGGCCAAGGCCGGCTCTTTTCAAATCTTTCCTAAAGGCTTTCCACTTTGGCTGTGCAGAAAGGAAAATGACCATCCTTTTACTGATGGAGAGTAGGCTTCCATACCACCATGGAGAATTTGCAGTGGTAATTATGAACTGCATCCCCACTGTGTTGGCATGGTCCCATTGGGATCATTCAGAGATCAGAAGTTTATGCCCATGTTACAGGAGGTGTGTTCATCATTTTCACATTCAGTATTCCTTCCACAGTATGGAAATTCCTACAAGTGCCCCTCTAAAATTGACAAGAAAACAAGAAAAAATAATGAACTTATAAATATTGGAATTTCCACCACCCACTTTATTTCTTCAACCAGAAATTTGTGAGGCATCTTGAACTCTGGTTATTTTTCATGTCAAATCAGCCACTAAAGCCCACTGTTCCTTCCTAGTAAGTCTCATATTAGTTTGCTATTTTCTAGCCTAACTTAGAAAAGAGTGTCAGTTCTTACTAAAGGTTTTATAAATATTTGTTGAATAATTGAATTATTTAAGAGGGACACATATTGTGTGGCAATATTAATGTCATTAAATCAGAAGACTTAAGAGAATTAAATTAATGATAACAGTTCAATAAGTTGAGTATTTAGTAATGATATAGTAAATTCCGTCATTCATTTACTCAATTATTTCATGAATATAAATTGTATTTTAACTATTTTATTATTTTCCTATCATTTTTGTTGCCGAGAAAATTGAACTCTGAAGTAGCAGTGACAGCATACATCCTTCCTGATTTTAGTCTTAAGGAATTGTGTTGAAGATCTTCACACTAAATATAATATTTAAAAGTAGATTTTCATGGCTAACTCATAAGATAACCAAAGATGAAAGGAATGTCTGTTTTCTGAGAAAAAAAATAAAAATAGTTGTTCAACACAAGTCAACAACATCAACAAGATCAATATGGTTCTGCATTTATTTGGAAAGTTTTGATATATTTTTTTAAACCATTATTGAGATGAATTGAATTCTTATATTTACTGAATCATGCTTGTAAACCTGGGCTAAGCACTATTTCATTGTCATTTTAAAAGAAATATTTGGCTGGATTTAGTGAGTGTTTAATTTATAGATTTTGAGTCTATGATAAGTGTTCATAATTCCTTCTGGACTAGTGTTTTTCTAGGATTATAATACTGATAACCAGTGAAGAATACCATACATGTTGTCCCTACTTTCAAGAAGACTATAGTCTACTGCTGAAAACAATGTGATGATTTGAAGCTGGGTGGACCCCCGAAAATCATGGCCTTAGAAATAAAACATTCTCATGGGTGTATACCTACTCTAGGTGGGACCCTTTGATTTGATTGCTTAAGTAGGGTGTGACCCAGGGTGTCTTTTAATACTCTTTCTGGAGTTCTGTATAATCAGGATGAAAATGGAGATAGACAAAGAGAGAACCAACAGACGCACAGAGAGGAAGCCAGAAGCTGAAAGCAACAAAACACAGAAGAGAATGGATCACCAGCAGCTGGTCTGGCATATTGCATTTTGGCAGCCCAACAGAATAAAACAAAAGGAAAAATAATTACAAGAGAGAATAATGAATAATGTAATAAGGAAGTTATAGGGAAATGCAGGAACTGGCAGGTGTGGGAAGTGACTTATTCCTTGGGGAAATTGCATTTGATATTGTGACAGTTTGAGGATTTCTGTGGATCCCAGAACAGATCATGTTCTTAGAGCTAATCCATTCCTGTCAGTGTGGGACCTTTTGATTGGGTTGGATTCATTTGGGAGGCTCTTTGATTTGATTTCTTCAGAGAGGCATGACCCAGTGTGTGTTTTAGCCCTCTTGTTGGAGTCCTTTGTGAATGCAGAAACATATAGTGAGACAGAAAAATGCAGGGAAGGAGAAACTCCAAAAGGCAGAGAAACAGGACCCAGAGGCTGAGGCTTCAATCAGTGGAGTACAGAGGCTCAGAAATAGACCCCCTATGAGGCTGAGAGAGAAGTCTGGTTGAGAGGGGAGAGTGGAGCCATTTACCTAATTGCCCACAGTTGAACTCAGAGAGAGAGCTTTGCTTGATACCTTGATTTGGGCAGAGCTTCCATTATACACTGCCATGTTCCTGATTGTCCACAGCTGTAGCTTGTGTGAGACAGCATCTCTGATGATGCCTTGATTTGGACACTGCATGGACTCAGAACTGTAAGTTTTAACCTAAGAAATTCCCATTATAAACAACCCATTTCTGGCATATTGCTCCCAGTAGTTTTTAGCAAACTAAAACAAATATAAAACCTGGAATGAAGGAATGAAATTGGCTATAAGTAAGAGGAAATCTGACCAACAGAAATGGTTTGTATTTCTAAGGCAACAAGGAGAGTGGAGGGTTAGTGAAGTTCTGCTGTGTTGGCTCAGTGGCACCACTAGGTACCATTTAAGTTGCAGGTAGGATTCTGGCATGTAAGAAAGGTCATCTCTGGTGGTTAGGGTGAAGGATGTATTTACAATTTTAAGTAGAAATGTGAGAATAAAGAAGGGAGGACAAGAAACAGAGAGTGTTGACAGAGAGTAGCTGGTGGCCACCCCTTGGCTTGGAAGGACAAGGGAAGAAAAAGGGCTTACAAAGTCAGTGGAGATTGGGAACTTTGGAGAGGGCTTCCTTGCACATCTTGAAGGAATGCAGCTACTCTCAGAAATATGGTGTAATGAAGCAAAGAGAAAGCAGGGAAAAATACTCTCCTCTTTCATTCCAAGTTTTCACACCATCGTGATTTTCTGGTGCTTTGAATCAGGAATCCTAACTATAATTCAGCAAGCAACCAAATTGAATAAGACAGACACAGTCCATAGGGATCCACTTCCCCTGGCAAACACCAGAATAAAGAAGGGTGAAAAATGGTTTTGAACTCAATGAATGAAAGAGTCCCCCATCTTCTTTCTTTCTGCCCTGACATCTTGAGTGTAAGTCTTCATCCTCATACATTTGCCCTAGGATTACCCACTGACATTTTCACCACCAGTCATCATGCTTGTATTTCAGGCAAGAAGCAGCAGTAAACTACAGGGAAAAAAAATTTACTCTCTGTTTTAAAATTTTTTAACTATGAAAGTTAAATCCCAAAGTTTTCCTACATTTTCTTTGTCAAAACTGGGCCACTTGTAGCTTCAAGTTAGATAATTGAGCATTTAAATTTTGTCACATTACTTTCTCAAGCAAAATAGGTTTCAACAAGTTAAGAAATAAAGAAGTGATGGATCTTGGGTAGAAATTATCAGGATCAACAAAAAGTGAGTGGGATTAACTTGGTAGAGAGTGGGGGAAGGTAGTGTCAGACAGAAGGAAAATGTGATCAAGGACTGGAAGTTTAGATTTCTGGGAAAATGGTGCCAAAGACCATAGGCAGAATGTGACCCTCTCACAATGAAAGAGCAGATAGAGGACAGAGGCCTATCTGAAGGAGCTGCTTTGGATATATATAGAATGGGAAGGTGTCCTGAGTCATCTAGGAGGGTTCTGGAAAGAGAAAGAAGCCAAAAGAAAACTCTTGAGTTGCTCACTAGAGTAGAGAGAGAAGCTAATCAACTGAATAAAGCCATCAAGATAAACAGATGCCTAGACACCAACAAAAAATTACAAGCCATACTAAGAAACAGGAAGATTAATAAAGTTAAAAAACCATTTGCTAGACTGACAGAGAAAGAGAGAAGATGCAAACACATAAAATAAGAATTGAGGAAGAGGATATCAACATTGACCCCACAGAAATGAAGAGTATCATAAGAGGATACATTTGAAAAATTTTATCCCCAAAACATGGATAATTTAGAGGAAATGGACAAATTGCTAGAAATGTACAGGCAGCCTGCATTGACAAAAGAATAAATTTTCTTCTTTCAACTCAGCAGGCCAGTCATAAGTAACAAGATAAAATTAGGCATCAAAAACTTCCCAGCTAAGAAGAGGCCCGTCTCAGACAGCTTCATAGGTGAATTCTTCCCAACATTCCAGGAGGACTAACACCAATCCTGCTTAAATTCTTCCAAAAAAAAATAGAAGTGGAGGTAACATTGCCTAACTCATTCTATGATGCCAGCATCAGCCTAATACCAAAGCCAAACGAAGATGCCAGAAGAAAGGAAAACCAATTTCTCTAATGAACCTAGATGCTAAAATCCTCAACAAAGTACTTGCTAATTGTATTCAACAACATATTAAATGAGTTATACACCATGACTAAGTGGGTTTCATCCCTGGTATGCAAAGATGGATCAACATAGGAAAAACAATCAATGTAAAACCCCACATAAACAGATCAAAAGAAAAAAAACACATGATCTTCTCTATAGATGCAGAAAAAGCATTTGACAAAATACAGCACTTTTTCCTGATGAAAACACTGCGAATGATAGGAATAGAAGGAAACTTCCTCAACATGATAAGGGTATATATGAAAAACCCACTGCTAGCATCATATTCAATGGTGAAATCATAAAAGCTCTCCCTCTAAGATCCGGAACAATACAAGGATGCCCATTATCACTGCTCCTATTTAACACTGGGTTACAAGTGCTTTCTCAAGCACTGAGGCAAGAAAAAGATACAAAAGTCATCTAAATTGCAAAGGAAGAAGTAAAAATTTCACTATTTGCAGACGACATGATGCTATACATAGAAAGCCATGCGAAATCTACAACAAGCCTTCTAGAACTTATAAATGAGTACAGTAAAGTCTCAGGCTATAAAATCAATGCTCAAAAATAAGTAGCATTTCTGTACACCAATGAAAAGCAATCTGAGGAGGAAATCAAGAAAAAAATACCATTTAAGATAGTAACTAAATGAATCAAATATCTTGTTATAAATTTAAATAAAGATGTAAAGGAATTATATACAGAAAACTGCACAAAACTGTTAAAGGGAGTCAAAGAAGATTTAAATAAATGGAAGAATATTCCCTGTTCATAGGAAGACTAAATATCATTAAGATATCTATCCTAACCAAGCTAATCTACAAATTTAATGCAATCCCAATAAAAGTCAACACAGCATTTTTTAATGATTTGGAAAAAATGAACTATATAATTCATTTGGAAGGGTAAGAGGCCCTGAATAGCCAAAGACATATTGAAAAAGAAAAATGAAGTTGTAAATATCATACCACCTACCTTTAAAACATACTGCAAAGCTACAGTGGTCAAAACTGCATGGTATTGGCACAAGGATATACATACCAACCAATGGAGCCTCATTGTGAGTTCTGATATAGATCCTCACCTGATATTTTCAAAGCTACCAAGTCCACTCAGCTGGGAGAGAATGGCCTCTTCTACAAATGGTGCTTGGAGAACTGGGTATCTATGTCTAAAAGAATGAGAAAGGAATACTATATCACACCTTACAAAAAATTTACTCTGGGTAGATCAACTATATAAATATAAGCACCAAGACCATAAAGCTCCTAGAAGTTAATGTAGGGATATATCTACAAGATCTTGTATTAGGAAATGGTTTCATGAACTTTACACCCAAAGCACAGGCAATTAAAAAAATAGATAAATGGGGCCTGCCTCAGAATTAAAAACTTTTGCACCTCAAAGGAGTTTGTCAAAAAAGTGAAAGGCAGCCTACTCAATGGGAGAAAATATTTGGTAACCATGTATTTGATCGGAGCCTAATATTCAAGATATATAAAGAATTCCTACACCTCAAAAATATAAAAGAAATAACCAGTATTTAAAATGTGCAAGTGATTTGAACAGACACTTCTCCAAAGAAGAAATTCAAATGGCTAAAAAGCCCATGAAAAGATGCTCAACATCACCAGCTATTAGGGAAATGCAAATCCAAACTAAAATGAGATATCATCTTACACCCATTAGCCTGATGGCTATTAAAAAACAAAGGACTATAAGTGTGAAAGAGGATGTGAAGGAATGGGAACACTTATCCACTGCTGGTGGGAATGTAGAATGGTACAGCCATGGTGGAGCACAGTTTTGCAGTTCCTCAGGAAGCTAACTGCCTTATAATTCAGCAATCCCACTGCTGAGTATATAACTAGAAGAACTGAAAGCAGGGACACGAACAGATATATGCACCCCAATGTTCATGGTGGCATTTTTCACTCTTGCTAAAAGTTGGAAACAACCCAAATGGCCATCAACAGATGAGTGCAGAAACAAATTGTGGTGTATACATACAATGGAATATTACTCAGTTGTAAGAAGGAATGCATTATTAACACATGGGATAACATGGATGAACCTTGAAGACTTTATGTTGGGTGAAGCAAGCCAGGCACTGAAGGACAAATACTACATGACCTCATTGATAGGAATTAAACAAATTGAGCAGGATTACAGAGCTAGAGTCTGGAAGATAGATTTACAGGAGATAGAAAGGAAGAAGAAGATTGTGAGTCAATGCCCATATGGGCAAAACCTATGATAAGGTGGAACATTGTAGTTGTGCTGTGGTTGGAATAACACTTGTGCAATGATGGTATTTGGGCTGTGCGGTGCTGTTCTGTGAGGAGGGTTGGGTGGGGAGGGTGGATTAGACTGTCCATGGAACTGAGGGGAGGCTTGGGGGATGGAGTAGGTGAACTCTGGGGATTTGCAGGTATGTAGTTGAAAGTAAAAGGTTGGGAATGTTCTTTTGGCAAATATGGCTGGGGAGTGCTACTGGTTTAAGGTGTTCAATATGGGGGGCATGTGGAAAATGGCACACGTGAGGGCGAGCTTATAGGGAGTGCATTGCATTCATCTTGTCATAGTGTGTTGTATCAGGGGGTGGAGACTCACATAATGAGTAGGAAGGTGTTGTATTGCCATCCTGGGGAGTCCTGCTATGATCTTAAGTAGAGGGGCAGGAGTCTCTTGAGAGCATAGGCAGTGCCTAATAGGGGAGGACAGAACAGTATGTCAAGCCTTCAGTGTTGTTTCAAGTAACTATGAATCTTGTCCTTCAATGAGTTAATAATGGTGGGTCCTGAGGGGAGGAGGAGGGAGGAATAGAATAGATATAACATGGGACATTTTTGGGATGATGGAATTGTTTTATATGATCTTGCAAGTATGAATACAGAGCACATCAAACTTTATCAAAATCTATAAATGTGTATACTGCAAAATGTAAACCACAATGTAAATCATTGATGATGGATAGTATCAATATTTCAATATTTGTACATCAATTGTAATAAATGTGCCATCCACATGTAAAATGTTATTAATAGGGGAAAGTGGGAAAGGGAGTGGTTGTTGTGTATATGGGAAACACTTAAAGGTACATGACTTTTCTGTAACCTAAAACTACTTTGAAGATAAAATGAAAAAAAAAACAACACTGGGTGAATAAATGTAAGTAAATATCACTGAACATATGTTATACTATACATACAAGACAACAGATTTTACAGTGATGAAAGACATAATGTCATAAATTTAATTTTATATTTTTTATTATTTCAGACTTTTAAAAAATTTTTTTGTATTTTATGTATTTTTAAAACTATCATTATATCATTTTCCTATTAATTGTATTTGCTTCGTTGGCTTCAGTTTTGAACAAGTTTTGGATCACAGAGTGGTTACAACTGTGGCAGGGGAGGATCATTGGTGTGCGGCGTCAGAGATGTGGGATGCATGGGAAGAGGTACACCTGGGGCATACACATAAGACATATGAATATGTTCAATTGTTCACGTGGCATAGTCACAGTGTGTGGACATTCACACGATACACAAAGGAATATCGAATTTCCATCCTGGAGATTTCTGCCATATTCATTAATGTGATAGCAAGAATCCCTTGAGTACAGGGGCAGTGACTAGTGAAGGAGGATGGACCATTGACAGGCCCTTGATTGTGATGACTGTACTTATGAACCTTTACTTTTAAAATTGAAACTTAGCATAGTATTATAGGGTGCCTGAGTGCCTCCTTGTTGCTCATATGTGGCCTCTGTCTAAGCCAAGCTCAGCACATAAATGCTTTCATTTCCCCCCAGCATGGGACATGACTCTGGGGAATGAGCCTCACTGGCACTGTGGGATTACTACCAGGCACCAACTAGCAATGCAACTGGAAAAAGACCATGACCAAAATGGGAAAGGGTAAAGACAAATGAGTTTATGTGGCTAAGAGACTTCAAAGTGAGTTGGGAGGTCATTTCAAAGGTCTTACTTATGCACGTCTCAGCAGGAACTCTGACTGTCAATGTAAATATAACCTCAAATAGTGGGGCTCCTGAGGGCTCTGGAGACATCTAGACACCATAGGCAGGGCAGACTGCTCGGGAGTTTGGCACCGTGTAATTTGGCCCTACTTTGGAATTTACGCTCCCCAGTGTGATAGAGTTGGACTCAGTTGTGTTTTCCCTACACATGGCTCTGTGCCCTTCTTTTTGAACCTATAGTTAGTACTAGAGTTGATTGGTGTATGTCTAAGAGATTTAAAGCTTTAGGCTGTTCATGTGCCAGTTGAATCTGTTGTTGTTGTTTTTTTATTGTTGGTAAAAATCAAATTTTTTCACAATGCATACCAATATTTGTAAGATGATATATAAATACATATGCATCAGCATATACCACACAGAACTATGTGGGAGAGAGGGTCGTCTATGATGTGAAATGTGGTCTATGCTTGGTGGCAAGGCCCCAGGATGTGTATATCTATTGCAGGTAATGTGCCACACTGATGAAGGATGTTGAATCTGTTCTGATAGTGAATCGTAACAGACTTGCAGCACCTTCTCTCCAGTTTATTGGATTCAACCAGGACAACTAACAAGGAGATGATGATTGACAACAACCATCTCAAAGAACAGAGAAAGCTGCAGCTGCAAGCAAGAAAGTCCTACCCATCTGCCCCTTGGGATCTAATCCCCTCTCAATTAAAGGTGAATTGAGCATCACCATCACAGAATCCTCAGGATTAAGGAATGGACACTGGATTAGAGTAGACTTACAGTTGTCGTACTGTCGACTTGTGACCCTAGAAATGGAAGAACTTTTATCATCGATGTGGAGGCTGTGCCACTGGAGGCTCTGAGGGGAGGGAGAGGGAAAAATGTGTGTAATTTGGGGACATTTTTGGGACTTGGGAATTGTCCTGAATGACATTGTAATGACAGGCCGTTGTATATCTTGTAATAACTTGCAAAACTGTGCAGGAGAATGTGTAAACTACAGTGTAAACTATAATCTACACTTAGTGGCAGTGTTCCAAGATGTATTCATCAATTGTGGCAAATGTACCACAGTAATGAAGGAACAATGTTTGTGTGGGAAAATGTGGGAGGACTAGGGAGTGGGGCATATGGGAATAGCCTGTATTTTTTGTGTAACATTTATGTAATGTAAGTTTCTTTAAAAATAAAATATAAGAAAGTAAATTTAAAAAGATTAATAAAAAAGTTTATAATAAAATTTAGAATAATTCAGAAAAGAAAAAGGACCCTGAAATGTTGTCAGAATAAGCACATAGTGAGCCTGTTATCTTGTAGAAAAGGAAAATTAATTTATTACAGGAAATTCAATAAAAGATGCTTTTCAAAAAAAAAAAGACTGGAAGTTTAGAAAGCGTATGTTGAAGGAGCAGGAGTAGCTCACTGGTTGAATGCCTGATTTTCATGTATGAGGTCCCAGGTTTAATCCCTGGTATCATCTGGAACAAAAAAAAAGACATGTTTAGTGTCAGAAACTGTTGTTGAGGCTGATTTGCGTCTCTGATCAGTAGTCAGAGAGGTCTCTCCGGCCACTGGCCGGAGGCGGCTTCCCCGAGAGGCCTAGGGCCAAACAACGGGGGGAACAGGTAGGCGGCGAAGAGAAAGGACAGACAAGAGACTCTATTCTCCGGGTTGGAGCAGGAACCAAGAGAGTTTATTGAGGAAGTGTTCAAGCATATATGGACTTGGGTGGTCGGGTGGGCTGACGGAAGGAAGGTGGAGCGAGGGGTTGGCCCTGGCGGTGGTGGCCAATGAACTGGGGAGGCGGCTAGCGTCATTTGTTGCCGGGTAGACGTGCTGAGGTGGGGGTTCTAGTCAGAAAAGAGGAAGTGAGAAGAAGGGAGGGGGAAGGGAAAGGGAGAGAGGGAGGGGAGGGGTTTTACACCACAACAAGAAACTGGAATCAATTCAATATTTGCAGAATGTAAAATGAACAGTAGAAATCACCAAGGAGAAGCTGGAAAGGAATGAAGGAGCCAAAATTTAGTGCCATTTAAGTCATTTTAAACAAAATAGTCAAAAAAATTGGGATAGTGAACATGAAAACCACACAAGAGAGGACTTCTGGTGACAATCTAAATGAAAAATTATTACATAAATATAAAAAACAGTTAAAAGCATAAAAACAAAGGAAAATATTTGCTACAGATAAGCCATTTAAAGTTTTTACATTATCAATTCCTGATGATAACATACAAACCATAGAAAAGAATGGAACAACCCAGCAGAAAAAAGTTTTCAAATTAAGAAGAGAAACAATCTGAGCCATTTAGTTATGAGTTTAAAATCTACTAAAACTGATGGACATGTGCCAGCTGGGCCCTGAGCTTCAGCAGGGTTGCAACACCTACTCTCCAGGTCATTGTACTCACCCAGGATAACTAACAAGGAGATGAGGATGGAAAAACCACCATACCAAGGAACTGAGAGAGTCTACAACTGTAAGCAAGAGAGTCCCATCCATCAGCCATATGGGAATCGAAGCCCTCTCTCAATTAGATTTGGAGTGGACAGCACCATCTGAGAATCCTCAGGATTGGAGAATAAAATATGGACTAAGTTGGACTTACTGGTATTCTACTATAGACTTATTGCGATTCTAGTAATGGAAGAAATTGTATCATTGATGTGGAGACAGTGGCCACTGGAGATGCTGAAGGCAGGAAGAGGGGAAAAGAAGTGTATTATGGGGGCACTTTTGGGACTTGGAGTTGTCCTGAATGACATTGTAAAGACAGATACAGGCCATTTTATATATCCTGCCACACCTACAGAATTGTGTGGGAAAGAATGTAAACTACAATGTAAAATATAATCCATCCTTAGTGACAATGCTCCAAAAGTGTTCATCAATTGCAAGGAATGTACCACACTAATGAAAGAAGTTGTTAATGTGGGGAATAGTGGGAGGTGTGGGGAGTGGGGAATATAGAATCCCTTATATGTTTTTTTTATGTAACATTTTATGTAATTTAAGTATCTTTTAGAAAAAATAAAAAATATATTTTGAAAAACTGATTGAAAAATATATATATTAAACATTAATTGAATATCTTTGTCATCTGAAATACAGTCAAAAATGAAATTATAATACCTATGTTAGCAATGGGAGCTATAGCTCTTTAGTGGGAGAACAAACTCTTTTTACACTGTTTCTTGGTCTATTACTGAAGAAAGCAATAAAGATATTTTTGAAAATTGTCATGCCATCATTCAAAATTGTTCTTATGGGAGAGTTTATTGAAGTCATATGTATATTTGGAAAAATAAAATCAATATTAATGTCCAAAAGTAGAATATTTGATAAGTCATAATATACCATATTTTATAATAGAATATTTTCCAAGTATTCATAATACACACAAACATAGATGGATAGTGATAGATGACTGATAGATAGATAGACAGATATGTGTTGCAGTGGTCAAATGTACACAGTATATTGTTGAATGGAGAAAACATGAAACATTATGCATATTTGGATACTATTTAATATACTATTTTATACATGTATGTGTAATTCCATTTAATGGTGCCACCCAATTGAACCTGACATTTTATAGCAAAAATTTCCTAAATATTTTCCAATGTAAAATGAATGCTTGGGCAAACACATATGTGCAGTCTGGTGACAATTTTGATGAAATAATAATTTTTAATTGCTTATCTGTCTCTTCCTAAAATAAACATAAAATTAAAAATAAAGATTTCATAATATGAAATTAAGAGATGAATGGGCAAAATATTCTAGTAAGAATTAGAAGACATAGCAAATAACTGGTTGAGATCCCCAAGAACCTCTCAGAATAGAGAGGCCATGAAAAAAACTATTCTTTAAGGAGATAGGATGTATAAAGTAAGGAATGGAAAATGCAAGGAAATATATGATACTAACAAATTAGTCAACATCAAAATGGAAATAGTAATAGAAGTTACAAACTTTATGGATTAAATAGTAGATTAGACACCAATGAAGAGAGAATTCATGAAATGGAAGCTAGATCTGAACTCAGCACATAGAGGTAAAAGGAGAGAAAAAATTGAGAGGTTGAGAGAGGATGAGAAGAAAATAATCATGATTGATCATTAATCCATAGATTTTAACTAAAATGTATGAATAAATAACTTTTTTACATTGAGGTTATTGTGACAGTTTGGAACTTTTTGTGGATTCCAGAAAGGATCATGTTCTTGGAGCTAATCCATACCTGTGGGTGTGGGTCCCTTTGATCAGATTGCTTCAGTAAGGTATGTCCCCACATTGGTCTTGACTCTTGTATTAGTCAGTCAAAGGGGTGCTAATGCAAAATACCAGAAATGGGTTGGTCTTTTTAAAGGGTATTTATTTGGGGTAGAAGTCCACAGTTACCAGGCCATAAAGCATAAGTTTCTTCCCTTACCAAAGTCCATTGCCATTCAGGTTTCTTGGTTTCCTCTCTTCCTGGGGCTTTGTTTCACTCCAAGCTTAGCTCCTCTGTTTTCACCACAAGGTCAGCTGTAGACTATCAGGCAAATGGCTTGCTTCTCTTCTGGGGCCTTCTCACAAACATCAAAACTCCAATATCAAAACTGCAACTCAAAAACTGTTCCCTCTGTCCTTTGCCTTGCCTTTTATATTTGATTCCCCCACCCACCAAAAGGTGGGGTTCGATGCCGTACTGACATGTCCCAGATAACACCCTAATCATAACTTAATCATGCCCAGATTAGCAGACCAGTTTAAAAGCATAATCCAATATATATTTTTAGAATTCATAATTACATCAAACTGCCAAATGGCTACAACCCTCTTGCTGTATTCCTTTATAAATGGATGACTGAAAGAAGAGACACACATGGAAAAGCAGCAGAAACAGAGAAATCCCAGGAGGCTGGAATCAGTGGAGCACAGACTAATGGAAAGAAGCCCATGAGAAACTGAAAGAGATGGGGCCCAGAGGAGATGGGAGAGACAAGCCATATGCCTGATCACCCACAGCTGAGCTCAGGGAAAAAGGTGGGGAAGACATAGACTTCAGCAGAGACTAGCCACTATTGTGCCTTGCCACATGGCAGTAGTCCAGAATCAACAGCAGCCAACCTTGGGTGAGACAGATCTCTGATGATGCCTTGATTGGGACATTTTCACAGCCTCAGAACTGTAAGCTTTTAACCTAATAAATTTCCAGTATAAGAGCCAACATTTTTCTGGTAGTTTGCTCCTAGAAGCTCTTAACAAATTAAGACAAGCTGGTTTCAAATGTTTTCTTATTTTGAACAATGCGGCAGTGACTAATGATGCACATGTTTCCTTGTATTTATCTATACATATTCCAACAAAGTATAATTAAAGGAGTTGGATTACTGGGTTGTAAGAAATGTGTTTGTCCAACTTATTTGCTATTGTCAAATGATTTTCAAATGAAATCAATTTATACTGCCATTAGCAGTAGAAGATAATTCCCATTACTCCCTGTATTAGCCTAAGGGGTTCTGATGCAAAATACTAGAAATCTGTTGGCTTTTCTAAAGGGTATTTATTTGGGGTAGAAGCCCACAGTTACCAGACCATAAAGCATAAGTTACTTCCCTCACCAAAGTCTATGGCCATATATTGGAACAAGATGGCTGCTGACATCTGCGAGGGTTCATGCTTCCTGGATTCCTCTCTTCCCAGGGCTTGCTTCTCTCTGGGCTCAGGTCCTCTGCTACCTCCACAAGCCGGAGACTGTCAGGTTAATGGCTTGTTTCTCTTCCCAGGGCCTTTTCTCTTTCCTCATGACCAAGCTCCTCTGTGTGCCTACTTCCTGGGACTCCAGCTCAAAAACTCCAACATCAAAACTCAACTCTGTCCTTTGCCATGGCTTTTATCTGTGAGTCCCCACCCACCAAAGGGTGGGGACTCAACACCCTACTAAAGGGGACCAATCAAAGACTTAATCATTTTTTAATCAAACAAACCTCTGAATCCAATATAATCTAATATGTCCAGAGGAAAAGACGGTATACAAACATAATCCAATATCTATTTTTGCAATACATAAATAATGCCAAACTGCTACGCTCCACCCTCTGAATTCCCAAAAGACATTACAATATTCAAAAAACCTTTTTTCAGTAAGAATACTAAGTACCAAATCTTATCATAATTAGTTTAAAGAAATAGTTTGTCTTGGGGCAATGTCCTGCCTGGCTGTAGACCTCTGAAATTACAAAACAATTTATCTACTTCCAATAAAAAAATGGACAGAGAAAGAATAAACATTTTCATTTCTATAAGAATAAATTGGGAGGGAAACATGAGTCATGTATCCTTTACATCTCAGTAAACCTGCAAGATATACTGCATTAGATATCAAAGTCTGAGAGTTATTCTTAAGGTGATGGTTTCTTCTCCTTGGGGCTTCATGATGACCCACCCTTTCCACAGGCTTGCCCAATGGCCATTTTCTTGGTTGCAGCCTCATCAATCATCTGGGTGGTGACCAAGCTCCTGATCACCCTCAAAAGTGTTGAGGTGATTGCCACATTTACATAATCTTTGAATTAGAGTCTTAACCCCCATAGTACAGTGAAGTGAAGGCAACATCCTCCCTAACCATTGGCATACAGGCTTAACCCTAGCAATGAATTGACCCACTGGCATTTCCTAATTCATGGGGGCAGGTCCACCCCTCTCAGACCTATGGAGTACTGACATTAAGTGCCCTAATCCTTGAGGAATATGCTCCACCCTCTCTGTACCCTGGGACAGCAAAACTTTCCCCAAGCATCGGGTGGGAACATACACCCTCTTCAACTGCTGGGGCAAACTCAACCTCTGTGTACATATGGGTTGGGTTCCTGTCTCAGCCCAAGGTGATGTCTTAATTCCATATCTCATCTTCCATGATTTTCCTCAAAGTGGTTTCTCCTTCAATGTCTCCTTTCTCAGTCCCTTTTAGTGCAGGCTGACAGTGGTTTTGTTCATACGGCACTCTCAAAAAGCTTGTTGTTTTAACATGCAAGAAGCAGGAGTCCAAGTCATTAGACAGTAAGACTTTCCACAAGTCTTTCTGAGATAACTGCATCCTCAATCCTGATTTACAAGTTCCAAATTTAGTTAAGTCCTCAAATGGGACGCTGTTGTCTGGGAGCTTGATTTCCAGAGGGTAGGAAGTTCCAGAATCAGTTTTTGATTTCTTTGTGCCCTACAGTTCAGTTCTCAGTTTATTTTGGTCATGTAGCATCTTGCTGTAAGCTGCAAGGAGAAGCCACGCTGCATTCACTGAGTTTACTTTGGAAAGTTCTTCAGGTAAATGCCAAGGCTTGCCATTTTCAAATTCTGTCTTCCATAAAACACCAGGAGTTAATCTTGCTAAGTTCTCTGCAACCTTAAAACACAGACCACCATTCCTTCAATTTCCAATAATTGTTTCATCATTTGCTTCTAAGGAATCATAAGAAGTCTCTTTATCAGCCATATCCATATCCATATCAACAGACTCTTCAAATCTATTTAGGCCTTTTCCATCAAGCATCATACAATTCCTCCAAAAAATATCCCTTACCGATTTATAAAACCATTCCAGCACTTTGGTAATTGCAAAATCACCACCCCACTCCTGCTACCAAATTCTGTATTAGTCAGCCAAAAGGCTACTGATACAAAATACCAGAAATCTGTTGGCTTTTATAAAGTGTATTTATTTGGTGTAGAAGCCCACAGTTACCAGGCCATAAAGCATAAGTTTCTTCCCTCACCAAAGTCTATTGCCACGTATTGGAGTGGGATGGCTGCTGACATCTGCAAGGGTACAGGCTTCCTGGGTTCCTCTCTTCCAAGGGCTTGCTTCTCTCTGGGCTCAGCTCCTCTGTTGTATCCACAAGGCCAACTGTAGACTATCAGGCAAATGGCTTGTTTCTCTTCCCAGGGCCTTTTCTCTTTCCTCATGACCAAGCTCCTCTGTGTGCTTACTTCCCAGGGCTCCAGCTCAAAAACTCCAACATCAAAACAGTGCTGTCCTTTGCCATGTGTTTTATCTGTGAGTCCCCACCCACCAAGGGGTGGAGACTCAACACCCTACTGACATGTCCCAATCAAAGCCTTAATCAATATTTAAGCAGGAAACCTCTGAATCCAATATAATATAATATGCTGAGAGGAAAAGACCAGTTCACAAACATAATCCAATATCTATTTTTGGAATTCATAAATAATGCCAAACTGCTACACTCCCGTTTTAAATTTTCACCAACTAGTTATTTGAGAAATGGTATCTCCTTATTGCTTTAATTTGCATTTCTCTGATTAGGTTAGGTTTTGCACCTTTGCATATAGCTATTAGCAGTTCAGTTTTCCTGTTCTGTCAATTGCCAATGTCATTGCATATATTTCTATTGGTTGTTTTCATTTTATTATTGGTTTGAGTGTGATCTTCATGTATTCTGCATACAAATGATTTTTATGCATTTCAAATATGATCTGAAAATATAATTGAGGTCATAGCTTGCATTTTAATTTTGGTGTCTTTTGGGGACAAGGTTTTACTTTAAGAAATTTACTACTGTCGTTATGATTACTCTTTGTTTTTTTTGTCTGAGATTTAGTTCCTTACTCTGGAGTTATAAAGATAGTATTAGTGATGGTTCTCCAGAAAAACAGAATCAATATGTTATGTATACATATATAATTATTAAAGGAATTAGCTCCTGTGACCAGCAAGTCCAAGTTCCATAGGGCAGGCCACAAGCTGGAAATGCTAATGAAGGTGAAATTGTATTTTGCACAAGAAACAGGCTTACTGATGAAGAGGTAGACATACTTTTTGACTGCTGAGATCCTCAGTTTTGCCTTAAATATCAGAAAACTGATTGGATGAGGCAACACCTCTCTTTGCTGAGGGCAGTCTCCATTGTTATTTGTGGATGCAATCAACCATAGATGCAATCAGATGATATAAATGCTAATCCATCTATGAAATACCATCACAGTAACTATCAGGTCAGTGCTTGCTTGGCAAAAAAACTGTACACCATAAACTAGCCAAGGTGACACCTGTAATTAACCATCACAAAAAGATTTTATGCAAATTCACTATTCTATTTTTAGTAGTACTCAAGAATAAAGAAGTGGAGAGAAATAGAGGTAGAAAGAGAGAGAGGAAGAGATTGATATAGATATATAGAAATACATATGAAGCTATCTATAAATTCAAAATATATAAATTTATATGTAAATATATATAAATTTAAAAATACTTATTTGCATATATTTTTTATAAGAGAAGTGTGTTTACAGAAAAATCTTGCATAAAATAGTGTTTCCATGTACTACACTATTTTAACACCTTGCGTTGTACATTTGTTACAATTGATAAAATCACATGACTATAATTATACTATTAACTATATAGTCCATGGTTTACCTTATGGTTCACTGATAAGTCAAACTGTAACAAAACTTTGTTGTTGCATAAATTTAATTAATCTCTATAAATTTATTACTTTTATTTACTGATTGGTTAATTGAGCCATTCTTTAAATTGTTTATTTTATTTTTCTGAGTATGGATTGCACTGGAGGCAAAAATGGAAATAGGTAGACCAGTTATTAGGCTATTGTTCCATAAAATAAATTATGGTGGTTTAAACTATGTTGGTAATGAGAGGATGGGACAAATGGGCAGATCCAGGGTATATTGAGGAACTTGAGCTTATAGAACTTATCAAATGCTCAAATTATGTTTTTGCAAGTAGAGAGTATGATTCCTAAGTTCTTGTTTTTGTTTGCTCTTATTCCTTTTAGCGTTTTGGCCATTTCCCCCCAGTGTGTCAGAATGGGTTGAATTTACAGCATTATTTAGGATGCTCTGGTAATGGCAATAGTAGAGAACATTGTGGAGTCTTCAACTCCCTCCCTATGCCAGGATCTATGAAGTTGAATTATTAAATGAGACTGAGATAAAGGAGCTAGCAAAGCAAGAGCAGAGACTTACTAGGGCATCCAAAGAAATGCTTGCTTGGTCTTCTTACAGCAAGGAATAGAAATGTGCAAGCAGCTGCAATAAAAATCTGTTGTCCTTTTTTATGAACATATATTTCCCAGCCTCCTTTATAATTAGGTCCATGATTAAGTGATAGGTAATTTAATATAAGTGGAATGATCAGTGACACTTCCAGTTCTGTCCCATAGAAAATTTCCAGGGTTCCCCTTAATAGTCTGATCTATTTCTGGATGACTTATGTTTATTGCATATGCAGAACTTCCATCAACCTGAGGACTGAATTAATACATGAATTTGATGTCTGTCCCCACTCCTGCTGATCTGGAAACAAACTAGACTGTTAACTGACTAAGACACAAACTTTTATTTCATTGAATTCATTATAAGTTTGTGTCAATTTGTTGCTGAATCCTAGATCACCATAAATAAAAGAGAAATTGGAATTGGGCGTAGCTTTTGCCATAATATAAATAATAAATATAGTGCATTTTGGAACTCATATTAATAGGACTTCAGCCATTTGACTGATTTTTTTAGTTTTCATATCTCTTTTCCACTTTTATTAATTTTGTTTTACTTTGAGTCATGCTTCCATTTATCTTTATATACTTATAATGAATTTTTTTTCAGCTCTCATTGTTTGAATTTTAGTAGCTATTTTTCCTTCTAAGATTGTTTCTTATAGCATCTTGGTCTTCTTTTAAGAATGCGGTGTCATTTGTTCTCCCTCTGATGATATTAAATCTTTATATTAGAGTGACTGTCTTCCACTGCTCAGTAATTGTCTCTTACTCCTCTGAGTTCTTTTTTAATTCTTTTTTTAATTCCTGTGTTTGGTTTGGCACTCTTTCATTTTAGAGAATTCCCTCAAATATCTGCTGGTCGACTCATATTTAACAATTGTTAAGAAATTTTGAAGCTTCAGTTTTATCTGATCAAAAGCTGAACTGGGCATTTTTTTCATAGGACACTCAATTTGGGGAACTATTTCCCGGTAGATATTGTTTCTCCAGAAGAGAATCCTCCAGTATCCTCCAGTATCCACTGAAGGGTGGTTATTGGGCAATTAGTATTCTAGATGTAGTATGAGGGAGAGGGACTAAGGATGTCTAACTTCATTAGACTTTTAGTTAATATTCCTATGACTAGCATTTGTTAAATCTTTGCCTTCACCTGTGACAAGTATTCTGAGGTCTTGAAATACTCTCATTCAAATTCTCCTTTCCTTTATTCCACAAAATACTTATTGGGAACTATGATGTGTCAAGTTTAAATAAATACATAAATCCCTTCCTCTGTGGAGTTTTCGTTCCAGCAGATAGAAGCAACAAACATTATAATTATGCTATTGTATTTTTCAGGATGGTATTATAATAAATTTATTAAATAACCATTACACAGTAGGAATGTATTAGTGTTATGAAAAATGAGCAGAATAACAGGAATTAGGAGAATAGGATATTGGGAAGGGGGTGTAATTTTAATGCGATTTCCAGGGAGGCCCTCATTAAGAAGGGATTGTGGTAGTTTGAGATAGTTGTATGTATCCCAAAAAGAGAAAGATTATGTTTGTAAACTAACCTATTTCTCTAGATGTGATACACTTTGATTGCTTTAAATTCAGCTGTGGAGCCTTTGATTAGGTTATTTTATAAGACTGTTTTTGGGCAGGGGTTCTTACCTTTTTTGTTCCACAGACCCCTTTGCCAGTCAGGTGAATGCCACAGACCCCTTACTAAGTCCACACTATACTGTGTATTATTTAATAAATATACCACAGCTGCACCAACACGTCCCCACAAGAATAATGTTTTTTTTTAATTTAAATTCAAGCTCATTGACCCCTTGTAAAGAACCCCTGCTTTAGGGCTTTTGATTAGACTACATCAGTGGGTGTGACTCAGGTTGAGTCCTGCACCTTGCTGGGTCTGATATAAATGGACACTTGCTGAAACACAGGAAGAGAGAGTTCTTGTTTTTGATCCTGCCATGTGACAGAAAGAGAAGGTTAAAACAGCTGAGGCCCTGGGGAGAGGTGAGACATTTTCCTCATAGCTTACAGCTGAATTTGGGAGGAAAACAGAGCAGCTAGGCCTGAGAAAGGAAGCCCAGAGGGGAAGGAGAGACCAGGCAGAGATCACCCTCCATCTTGATGCAACATATAGCAGCTGACTTTAGTGAGAAAGCCTCTCTTATGGTGCCTTGAGTTGAACTTTTCATGCTTGGAACTGTAAGCTTTTACTCCCCCAAAATCCCCATTATAAAAGTGAACAGATTTCTGTTACTTTGCATCTATCCCTTTGCCAAACAAGACAGGGATGATAGAGAAAACATTGAAGGAGGTGAAGGAATTAGTCCTGCAAATCTGTGAGAAAAAGTATTCCAATTATATAGGACTGAGGAGTGGAACATTCCTGGCATGTACATGGAAAAGAAAAAAAAAAACATTGTCGAGGTATCCCAATTAGAAATTGAGAGCTTAGGGTGATATGGAGTGCAGAGGGGAAGTGGAGTCACATTGGATAGAATCCTACTGGCCATTTTTTCTTAGAAAAGTTGTGGGATTATAAGCAATAATGTGTAAAATATAGGATTTCCTTATACCACCCCACTATCAACACCCTGCATTGGTGTGGTACATTTGTCACAATTGATGAAAGCACATTTAAAAAATTGTACTCTTAGCTATAGTCCATGATTTCACTTAGGGTTCACTGTTTGTGTAGTATAGGCCCATGGATTTTTTAAATAAAAATATTCTATTGCCATGTATACAACCTAATATTTCCCCTTTTAACCACATTCAGATATATGTTTAAGGGCTCTTAATTACATTCACAGTGTTGTGCTACCACCACTACCATCTATTACCAAAACATTTCCATTGTTCCAAATCACAAATTGTACAGTTTAAGTCTTAACTTCCCATTTAAGACTTTTAACATCCCCAAAACACCTACTGGCTATCTAAGGATTTTGGATTTTATTCTGAATGAGATAGAAAGCCAATGGAATGTTTTAAAGTTATTGTATGACTTATTTTAAACATATGTCTTTGTCTGCTGTATTGTGAATAAAATATATGGACTGATGTTGGATGCAGGGGGAACAGACTGAATCTCATGCAGGAATCCAGTAGAGATGATGGTGGTCAAGAAAAGTATGGTACCATGGAGATGGTAAGAGACTTAGACTTGCTTCATATAATACCACAATGTCATTTGCAAATTTATATCACTTTTCAGACAAGTCCTTTTTGATACAGTTGCTTTTTTCTACCCTGAAACATTGTAAATAACATGGTAAATATATATTATAAGTAAAACTTGACATTAGAGTTTTGGGCAAAGATATATGCACTTTTTGCATGGCATAATATCTTCTACTCAGAAAATATGATATATGATATAAAACACAGAGAGATTGCTCTCTATATTTGAATGAACCCAAAATATTTTGTGCACAAGTGAGAGGATAAGCAGCCTCTATATGACTCTTCAGTGTATGGTATTCCTGAGATATTTCTCCATAGTTTGAAGAGTTAGCTTAAAAACCCAAGGAGGATGAAAACTTGGTGAAGAGAATAGGGCAAAAATGGAAAAAGGAGTGAATACAATAAAAATTCTTAAGTGTACAGTTCAGAAGAATTAAATTCATAATGTTATGCTACCTTAACTACCAACTATTATCAAAATTTTTAATCACATCAAACACAAGCTCCATGTACTCATTAAGCAACACCTCTCCATTCCCCCACCACAGGCCCTGATAACCTCTAATCAACTTTCTGCCTGTATGTATTAGTTTATTCTAGATATACATGTTAGTGGAATCATAGAATATTTGTCCTTTATAGGTGGTTATTTCATTCAGTATAATAGTTTCATTCATCTGTGTTGTGGCATGCATCAGAGTTTCATTCCTTTTTTTACTGAATATTATTCCATTGAGTATATATATATGTATATATAAATACCATGTTCCATTTATTCTTTCCTCCTTTAGTGGACACTTGAGTTTCAACCTTTACATTATTTTAAATAATGCTGTTATGAGCATTCATGTATAAGAATCTGTTAGTGACTCTGTTTTCTTCTGAGTATATATATAGGGTATGACTGATGGTCATATGAAAATTCTAAGTTTAAATTTTTAAGAAATTACCAAACTGTTTTCTACAGAAGCTGCATGTTTTTACCTTTCCAGTCACATTATTCTTAACCATTTTTTTCTTTTGTAAACATAAAAATGCATAGAACAAAATGGTCAGTTTAAATAGTAATTTTAAAGCAAATATCCATATAATTAAAAATATTGCCAATATCTCAAATCCATTCCAATGGATACTGCTTTATTTTTCCCAGAAATTATCACATAACTGACATTATAGGAATTACATTCTTGTTTTTATTTTTCTAACCACCTTTTAAAGTACCTATATAATATTGCAAAGTTTTTCCTGTTTTTGAAATTTATATAGGAAGTGCCTTATATGTTTATTAGTGCCTTGCATTTTGCGCTTTTATCCTATATATCCTATATATCCTATATATACAACCTAACATTTCCACATTTAACCACATTCAAATATATAATTCAGTGATATTAATTATGTTCACAATGTTGTGCTAAAATCATCACTATCCAATACCAAAACTTATCCACCATCCCAAATAGAAACTTAGTAAGTTTAATCATTGACTCCCTATTCCCTACCTCCACCCTGGTAACCAACATTCTAGATTCTGATTCTATGAGTTTGCTTACCATACTTATTTCATATCAGTGAGGTCATTCAATATTTGCTCTTTTGTGTTTGGTTTATTTCACTCAATATGATGTTTTCAAGGTCCATCCCTGTTGTATCCTGTATCAGAACTTCTTTCCCATTTGTGGCTGAATAATATTCTATTTTATGTATATACCACATATTCTTTTTTTTTTTTT